>BRDA01004188.1:60328-92646 GCA_036984385.1 Crenuchus spilurus | reverse complement strand
AAAGTCTTCTGAGATACATGCAAAGGTGTCAAAAGTATTCACATTCATGACTCAGGTAAAAGTATAGATGCTTGGGTTTAAAAAATACTTTTATAGAAGCTTTTTACTCAAGTAAAAGTACAAAAGTACTGGTTTCAAAACTACTTAAAGTATAAAAGTAAAGGTAATGTAAGGAAATGCCAAAACGTAGGCTGTGCCACAGGGGCATATAGTGCACTACCCCACCCCCCACCCCCAAAATACATTTTTTCTAAATGACTATAATGACTATAATGTTATATTAAAATGGTAATGTTGACATTTTTTGGGATGTACTGACTTCCTGTTTCAGCTGCATATACGCCCCTTAAAATTTAAAACATTTTAGTCATTTCAAATATATTAGTGGACCATATATGATGAGACACGTGACATGCAGGTGTGATGGATCACTTACCAATAGGGTATCAGAATGGTGTATGTTTATACTTATCATCCAACCACAATCACACTCACTCTTTCTGGATGGCTAATTTATCTGGATGTTTTTTAAATGAAGACAAACCGAAATGAAATACGTAGAAATATCGAGGCTGTTTTTAAAATGTAAGGAGTAGAAAGTACAGATAAATACATGAAAATGTAAGTAAGTAGAAGTAAAAAGTCGTCCAAAAATAATTCCTCCAGTAAAGTATAAATAACCAAAATTTCTACTTAAGTATAGTAACTAAGTATTGTACTTTGTTACTTGACACCTCTGGATACATAGTTTAGTTTCCAACATGAGTAATACATGAATATGGTACGTAGAGCTGAACTACAGTCACACTGACAGAATGGTGAGCATGTTTAGTCATGACCTCCACCCTACTTTAAACACACTCACACACTTAAGCCTGTTAGGGGCAGTAAAACAAGTTTGTCAGTGCCAGTAACCCTGCCCTACCCCCAATAGATAAACACAAATCCACACGCCGCGTACCTACACGTTTACATGGACTTTTTTTGTTACACGTCTATCTCTCTGCTCAGCACATCGTCTATGAATTCCCCAGCTGAATTAGACCCAGGACTGAGTGAATAAGGACTGAATAAATCCTCCGTTCCTTTGACTGCTACAACAGGGAAACATATGAAGCTGATTTCTCTCATCCCTGGTGTCTTTTCATCCGCAGCTGCTGAAGGCTGGCCAAAACGTGGAAAGAAGACATTTATCTGAAAGGTCTCCCATCGCCAAAAGTTCTACCTGAGAATGTAATTCCCCAGCCAGGGATGCAATGATACTATTTGTGTCAGCTTCAATATGCCAAACACGAGACGACAGAAATGACAGGCTTTGGATTCTTCTTCTTTCTTTTTTTTCCTCTTTCTTCCCTCGCCTGTCTCTGCTGTGGAGCATGACAAAACAACGGAGATCTGTGGTGACAGATGTCTTTAAGAGCCAGATTAGGAATCAGCACTCACACTAAAGGAACAAACACCGGGCTACGCTTTTATTCACTCTTTCCACACAAGAACACAAACAGACACACACGCTCACACACAATGCTCTCTAACACACACGCGTGCAGTACGTGGGTGCGTGTTACATTTAAATGAATAATGGAAGGCTAAGAACGGGTCTACAGGCATGATGACCTGCTATCAAATATGGGCAGTTTTGTTTACACAAACTTCCCATTTTATGGAAATGGAGACTTCATGAACTTCAGGTATAGCACAACAGAGTTTGAGGAATGACTCTAACTGGAGTGTTCAGTGAGGAAGGAAGGGTTTAGGTAGTGCTGTCTCATAGCTCCAGTTTAATTAAAGGATGGAAAACGGGGACGTTTTAGGAATGCATCCAATTAATAAGCAAACAACCCTAAGATTGAACAAATAATGAAAGGAGACCACAAAAGAAGGATTGATCAGTTTTCTAATTGTGGTTTTTTAATATTCTAAAACTGTGAACAAAGAAAGATGATAATGCTTACATAAAATACATTTTTTGATTGCTGGGTGATGACATTTCTTTGGCAGAGGAGGTCAGCATTTTTCCCCCTTGCACACACACATGCACGTGTTTGTGTGTGAGCGTTGGTGTGTGTGTCTGTTTTCCTTTCTCCTTTCATCAGTGAACAACAGCGTATAACAGGAGCCGACTGTCTGGGCTGTGCTCTGGACTGATTTAGCCTCCTCATATTAACCAGCAGCTAGGCTGTTCTATAGCAGGCAGGCAGCGAGGACACTGGACTAGGGCTGGGCGTGGAGGGAAAGGACAGCAGCAGCAGATTTGATGTGGGGTTTGTCATTTACATTGTATTAAGGCTTCCTGGGCCACTAGGGCTCGGTGAGGGTCATCAATCGGCCCCTGGCAGGCCACGGAGCGGCAGAGCTGGGTGATAAATACAGCGGCCGACGGCAGCCTCCTCCGCCCGCCACAAAATGAATGGTTTGAACAAACAAGAAAGATGTCTCATCAAGGAGAGTGGGGACATTAAAAACCCCCAGCGAGGAAAGGAAAAAGAAAAAGAAAAAGGAGGAGGAGGGGAAAAAAGCCCTGAGTAAGGAGATTTCTCCTGACCACAGAGACACGACACTAAAAAATCCTATTTCATTCAGCGAGACTCCATCGGCTCTGCTCTACACATTAGAGTAAATGCAGGCTTGTTTCTTCCACCCCCACCTTCTCTTCACCTCTCCCACTCCCTCTCTCCATCCCTGTTTTATTACAGAGACTGTTGGCCACCCATACTTTTCACTGATGCCTTCTTTAAGCACCGCTCTGAAATTGCAGTCACACAAAATTGAGTGTACAGCAGTGAGGAGGCTAAAGAGGGACCGAATGCACCACGCTGACCAGAACACTGTCCTAGTGGGACTAATGCTCACTTACTGGAGCCCTCCACATTTAAAAAATGGCCAAAAACAGGCCTCCTACTGTATGTGAAAAAATCTTTTCTAGCCTCCCTCAGCGGCCTAAAGAACATGCTTACTTAATGGCTGAAACACAAACTTGCCGCAGAAGATCAAAGAAATGATTGAAAATCTCCCCGCTTGCTTCAAATCCAATCAATAGAGCGAATTACAAACTCCCAGACCAATATCCTGAGAAACTGATTGACCACAAAATGTAAAGAAGTGCAGTCTATAAATAATTAGGCAGAGAAATGAGCAGGTTATTTTATTGCAGAGGCCAGCGCTAGCCTCCGATCGAAACAACTCTGTTAATTATGCTGCGGCCTGTTAATGGCACTATCCCCCCACCCCTTGGCCCGTCACACACACACACACACTCTTTCTCATTTCTCACTCACTCTTTCTGTAAAGGCCTCTTGGGACAGTGGTGGATCATGTAGTATGCGGTCCACTAGAAGTACATATTGTTTTTTTTCCCCCCAGTGTGTGTGTGTGTGTGTGTGTGTGTGTGAGAGTGAGTGTTTGCAGTCAATCGGCTAAATTACAGGGTGCGATGTGCTCTCTACTGCGGCTGAATGTAATGGCCCCTGTAGTGTCTGGCCTGTGAGGCACAGACCACCCCCACCCCGCCCCCAACAACACCCCCAACTCATATAGTACAATCCTCACAACACACACACACACACACCCCTCCTGAGAGCAGTGGGCTGACCATGCTGCTGATGGATGACTTCATCAGTGGAGGAGCAGGCTGTGGGTCAGGAGCAGAAGGAATCCTGCAGTTAGCTCCATGCTAATGAAGGCCTGCAAATCACCGGCCTTTACTTTACAGCACACGCTGATCTCTAAACTGCCCTGCACTCCACACTACATATCTCTACTGCCTAAATCACCTTTACATTACGCTTTTCACTCATTTAAACAGGTTCATTGATCCACAAGCTCTAAAACCCCACGCATTATAAGCAATATCGCAGCTTTCTTATAATGCAGACTTTGGATTGATTGTGATCATATTTGTTTCTTTAATCAAAGTGACAATAGGATGATAATAATAATACAGTCTAAATAAAAAAATCATTCAGATTTGACAATGACATTTAATATCTATGCATAAAACAGAAGAAAGATTGGCACATTTGAAATATAGATACCTTCATGTTGTTAATAACGTCCCTGCAATTGTGTGTTCTATGAAAATGATATTCAGATTAAATGAAGCTTGGCATTTCGTATTGATAAGAATGATTACAATGTGACAAAATATCCCATTTTAATATTGGCATGCATGAATAATAATCTAACTGTGTTTATTGCTAATATCATAATGGTGGTCTTGGTTTTTGGGTTTGGTTCAATTAAAAAAAGTGTATGTCATTAAATGTGCTGTGCCGACACGGCGCTACGACATCTTTGTTTACTGAATAACATGTAAAAGAGTGTATTGTTTGACTAAAAAGGCAGGATTTTGGCAATGTAAACTCCTGGGTCTCCCCTATGTGTGTGTGTGGTGTAGGTTAAAGGGGGGGTTAGTGTTTTGTGTTTGTTTTATTTTCTTTTGGACTAAGCTGCTTCCTGACAACAGGGAGAAAACGGGCAGGAATGCAACATGACTCAATGACTCAGACTCCCAGCTGAACTGCTACAACCAGCCCCTAACAAACACTCACACACACACACACACACACACACACACACACCACTCAGTTTCATGATACGCTATGAGCCTCATACATGCCCTCCGAAACTCAAAGTGTGCATCCCAGCAGTTGTATCATTGTCTTTCACTTTCTCACGCACACACTTCCCCAGTCCTCTGGGCTTCTGCGTTCTGATGGACTGCAGAGCCACAATTACAGTGGCGGATGCATCATGCAGGGCTGCTGCACTTGTTTCTTTAGAAGTAAAACAGTTATCATTTCTGTGGCTTCAAAGGGGCCGCCTGGGCTCCCAACAGTCATACAGAGCTAGCAGACAGCCTCTCTCTCTTTCTCTCTCTCTCTTTCTTTTGCTTCTCTGGCAGAGTTCATAGCAGTGCCCCTTCAACAATCGCTGGCTGGGCTCCTGCCCTGCACTCCTGGCATTGTGCCAGCCCCCTGTTTGCTCTACACCATTAATTTATGTTCACTGGAGATGGTGCAAGGTTCTAGAGCAACTTTGACTATCAATTCGCTTGCCAAGCAAACTACTGCCCTGCTAAAGGAGGGAATAGGATAGCAAGATGGGAGGGGCAGCTGGCATTGTGTGGGGATGGTGGTCGTTGAGCCACCCCCTGAGGACGCCCTAGAACAAGACTGCTGATGGCAAACATGCATTAGGGCTAAAAAGCCATCACTCCCACACTTTCCACCAAGGCTGTTTGAGACTAACAAACACACTCGCTCTGAAAGCAAGTCACGATATCCCATTGAAGAGTGGCAGAGAGCTACAGTTCACTCTTTAACTTTTGTTCATAGTAGGGCTTGCCTTCAAATCCATGTGAGCATTGCCTTTTCCACTATACTATCGCTTGTAAGATAAAGAATCTGAACATGAACACAGCTTATTACTTAGAGTGGTCCTCCACCAGCCAGTCAGAAATACAGCATCTTACCTGCTCTATGGCACCTGCACAAGCTAATCCACAATGAGGACACAATGTGTGCAGGGAGTGACAGTAGAGGTGAAGGGAGACCTTGTGACTTGAGGACAAAAAGCCGTCTTTATTTCTCTCACAGCAAACCTGTGCTTGGCTATGGCCTGCAGCCATAGTGATGAGGCTGTTTAATCATCAGATCAAGTTCATGGCTTCTCTTTCCACCGTGGCTGGCCAGCTCTTTCAAGGGGAGCAATCTGATCTGCATGTCCTTGCAGGGGAGAGTGGGGGATGAGGAGGAGCTGGAGAGGCTGAATCCCTGTCTCATCCATTCAGCCCACTGGCTATCCACTGTACATTCAGCCCAAGACTGTCTCAGCACAACCAGCCCTCATTTTGCCCTTTCACTCCTAGAGTTTCTGCTCTTTCCCAGACTGGTCCTACAGGGCAGGAATTCAACCTGGTTTATCAGAGCAGGTGCTTCACTTTGTTGTGGTAACCGGTTACTCGTGTTGCCTTACTGTCGACACATATGCACACCAAGACTCAGTTTCACAAACTCCTGACAATGAGCTTATCAGAGGCTTTCATTGTTATCTACACTTGCATATCCTTTTGAACTGGTGCTCACTGTTTATAGGCCAGCAAGGGGATGGTGGCTGTGGGCTGTCCATTGTTGGAGACTGCGGTCAAACCCAGGCCAGGGGTGTAAAAGTGAAAGGGAGAGGTCCGTAGCTGGGTCATGAGGTATGTTGACGCTAAACCAATGGTCACTATTGCATGTCATAAAGTGATCTGACTGCTCATGCTTGACGGCAAACTTGATCAACATCAACGCCAATTTAATGGCCTGGGCACACATCGTAATACAGCATCTCTGCAACCAGGCAAGTGAACAACTAGACCTAAACAGAAGCTTCAGTGTCTGCAAAGAACAATGCCTTGGAAAAAGAAATTAACTGACTATAGTTAGGTGTACAGGTACATGTTACCTGCTGGGCATTACTCTCTGTCACACTTCTGAGAGTGCCCTCAGGCCAGCTACAGGGTCATCAGCTGATAACCATTCTTCATTGATTTTCTGCCCCTTGAAACCCAGAATATCTCTTGATATTGGGCCTGTGGCGTGGATGTTTCCCTGCTATCCCCTGCAGGTGGCCTCAGGTCTATACCATCCAGGTATAAATCCTACTCATGGCCACAGTAAACATCTTCCTTTTTGTGAGAGATTGTTCACACAAATGTTTTATGTAAGCTTCAATGCTTTATCTCACTCTCATTGAGTATTGTCTCATGTTCTGTTCTTCCAGACTCTGTAATGACTTGATCAGTCTGAAAGGCACCAATGACCATCAGATTCTAGACCGTGCATGGCACAAGCATTACACCATTTGGCATCTAACTATCTTGATCCTACTGCTTCAATAAATTCTCCAAATCCAACCCCCCTCAATTCCCAGGCCCTTAAGAAGTATTTGCATCATTTTAAATGCACTTGGCCTGCATGAGAGCAAGAATAGAAGGGTTTTGCTTGAAAAGAACTGGAACCTCATATATGAAGTGACATGGATGGCCAAAAACAACAGCATCGCCATACTCCCAGACAGCAGACTACTTCACCCAGCTACCCTCTACCCTCTTCCAAGCCCCCCAGTCTGAGTGGGTTTAGTAGGATGCAGTTTAGTAGCCTCACTTTGCATTGTGACAAAGCTTTACGTTGGACCTCAAGCTGGAGTGGGATCTGATCTAAGACTATAGTAGGCTTATATATGGAAAGAAAAACACTGTGTATTCACTTTACAAAGCACACCTCTAGAAGTGGCACTTGGCAATTCTCTCTTCACTGAAGTACTAGCCTAATGAATAGAAGTATTTACATAGGTAATCAGTTTTTTTTCCTGTGTCAGAGATTTGCTTAAGAAGACAAAACTAAAATGACTGAGCTTAACAAATTCTCACTGTAGCAGCAGAAGGATAAACAAGAATCTTTAGTTTAAGTCCATAATGTCAAAAATATAGCAATAAAAATCTGATGTCAAACTTAGTGTAAGGTCAAAATTCTCAGCAGTGTGAGCCCAACATTTAGCCATTAGTTGGGAATGTGCCTCAGCCTGCAAACAGCTGCAGGGGCCACTTCCTGTAGGTTAATGATGCTAAAAGTGTAGAAGTCAAGCATGGCGTCCATTTAGCCGGCTCTGAGAGACGACTAAACAACATCTTTGCAGAGAGGCCAAACTCCCTGCCCCCCACTCCCTCTCACACTCTCAACCCCTCTCTCATCCTTATGAAAGCATGGACACTTGAGCCAACAGAAGTAGAAAAGAAAAACTACACTTAGCCAAAGGATTCTCTGTTAGAATGTGCAGAAACACCTTCTGGTGGCAAGTAGAGCTGGGTCAAACCTCAACCTGTCAGTGGTATGTACCTGTTGGGTGTATCATTGTGTAATCATCATTGTGTAAGTATCAAGAAATCCCATCTTTCCTGGGCATCATGTATTTTCTGTACATTGACAAGTACCCTGGGGACCTCTCCAATTTTGATGTTCCAGAGTAGAGATAGAAGGAGGGTTTAAATACTTCTAAGAGGAGCAGGGCAGAGAGAAGAGTGGTGAGATTTAAGCAGTGCCATTCTGGCCTCCTTTAAGTGCATTCCTGCATCTTCTTTACCCTGTAGTGCTCTTCTGCTCAATCCTGCCCCTAGGCCTGTTGACCCCTGACCTGGCCGGTTGGCTTGGCTAAAGGCTCCTCGTTTGTTACTGGCTTTATCCACTGACAAAGCAGGCAGGAAGCTGGCAACTACCCAACAGCCCCATGGGAGGATGACCATCAGCTTGCTCAGCTTACCGCTTATTAGAGGAAGGGAGGGGAGGGGGAGGGGGTTGTTGCGGGGGCTGAATCAGAAATGTAGCTGACCTTTTTTTTGTGCCGACAGTTTCCCTAACTAATGAAACGCAAAAAAAGCCTGCAAGCAACAAGCGTCCCCATCTCCCGTTAACCTGATCAGCAACGCATGTTAACACCTATCAGGCAGCAGTCTAGAGAGCCCACCCCTGGGACCTGACAGAGAGTCTGGCTCTCATCTGACTAACGTTCCACAAAGCACTGAAATATTATATCTCTGTCACACTCATACACATACGCTATAAAAATCCACCTCCTTTAATGCCTCTTTTATATCGCCTTGCCCTCTAATAAAGTTGATGAACATTTCATCCTTAAATTTAGCAGTGCATTTTCCACGACTGCAGAAATGGCAGCCTACCTCCTCCACCCCACCCCCTACCTTCCCGTACCTCATACTGGGGCATCAAAGAGAGCTCCAGTAATCCAAACACAGCCACTACTCTCAAAGCTCATGCGCTGTCTTAGAGGGGGAGATAAAGGGGGATTTGGGGATCCACTAAGAGCTTTTTGGACAGACCCAAGCCACAAACAGGAGGGCAGGAGCTGAAGCTCAGTACTTCTCTTACAGCAAAGAGGAACCGGATTGACAGAGTGAAGCTCTGCTGGACTCCAGCAGGACTGGGATACAGGGGAAGGCCATTAACCTCTAGGTCTAAAATGCACTCTGATGGCTCCCTGGCTTGGAGGCTGTTGACAAGCATCTGTGTTCATTTCAACAACTCGTTGAGCTACCCCCACCACCAGTGCAGTCCCCTTCCCTTCTCCGGAATGTAACAAAACCACTTGCTGAGGTAACCCAAGCCCCTCCCCTCTCGCATCACTCACATGAAGGCTGATGTGAGGTGTAAGACAGCTGTTGTTGTTGTTTTTAGTGCACTTACTCTTTCACTCACCCACTCACTTATCCAGCCATTGCTCCCAACAATCTACTGTGCAATAATTCATGAAGCGATCAAGCTAAGAAGAGTACAGTAGACTCTGACCAGTGGGAATTCAACAGCATGCTGAATATAATGGAGAACATGAGTGTGAAAGTGCCTCAGTAATGGCTGCACCAATGACAATGCAACTCAATTGAATGAGAACCAAATCACAAGTCACTACCACATTCTAAACCAAAGGAAGCTTAAGCATACAAAATAAGACTACATGGCAGGGCAATAAATATTGTTTCTGATCCAGTCTACTACAGAAGGAAACTGACATTTTCATCGGCTCTGAATGGGGTGGAGGCCTATACTGCATACATACACAGGACAATGGACTTAGGATGACACTGAAACCAAGGATGAGGCAGATGTGCCATGTTGTGGTAAGAGATATTCCGTGGACATCTTGAAACAGCTTTGTAGATCACCTTAATTCTGGGGGCTTGAGATAGTTTTCTGTGATTCAATTACTGTCACTGTGGTTACCACAACTATTATAGCAATTACAATCCAGTTCTAGCATTAGGAATGCTACAGGGAGGAATTGTTAACATCTGCAAAGTTTGCTCCATGTGTCAGAGGTTGTCTTTGCTTAAACACACATCTTTTCCAGTCGCAGCACATTTCTTCAACATCACACTCCACATGTATTTACTTAATTCCACTCAAACTGCGCCTTAAAGAGATCCCTCTCTGTTTGAGTCCAAATAACTTAAAATGATGCGTGAAGGCTTGCCTTCCTTTTTCTCCGTAGGCTTCATTACTTTTTAATATCTGTGCAGGAAGAGGGAAAAATGGTGTGGAGATAATCAATGGTATAGAAGCAGTAGGCCATTAATCTCCCAACGGATTCCATTCTAATACACACACTTGCACGGGCAAACATGGGCTCTGGCAAATGCACGTGTCTGCCTGGATGGGTCACTTAATGAAACAGCAAGCTCTTGCCTTCTCAGAGGAGCTTCCCTTCAGTGAAAAATGAGTCCTCCTGTATTCTCTGCGCATCACTGGGGCAAAGGAAGAGATGACAACGAGACATTGAATTCAGGGGAGACTCGAATCTGCCCCAAGTGAGCAAGCAGCACAATGGAAGCAGCAGGCAGGAAATGGTGGGAGCACTAGAGCAAGTCCCTATGGAGATTTTATCTAGGATCCTTATTGCGAACAAGAGTTCAGCTGATCTGGGAATAGGACACAAAGACAGGGGCAGGGAGGGAAAGGTGACCTGCAGCACTGAACCAAGGTAGAGGGACAGATAGGGGGACAGGGAGGAGGGCCTAGGAACACTGGGAAAGGGAAAGTGAGGTTAGAGGGAGAGGATGGGAGAGACAGGATGTGAAGGATACAGGGAGAGAGAGATTCAGAGCGAGAGAAAAGCCAGCTGGGTCTGTTGTGGGAGGTGTGTTTTCAGAGAGAGGGTTTTACATGGTGACCTTTGGTCAGCATGTACTGTAACTGGAGCTAAGTACTGGTTCTGTGAGACCTCCTCTCAGTGTGCTAAACAGCCACCTGAAGACAGGATTAGCTATTGTGACCCATCCACAAAGGTAACAGAGATCCACCTGTGTGGAGCAACTGCTCATAGCATTGAAATGCACACTGTCACACCACAGACACAAGGTGCAGGCATGTTGGAGATGATGAACCACAAAGGAGGGGTGGAAAAGAGCAGGAGGAGACAGCCCCGAGTGGTCTGGAGAAGCTGGTGGGCGGCCTGGCAACCACAAACAGAGGGACAACAAGCAGATGATTGTAGGCATAAGCCAGGGTGAAGTTTGATATGTTTTTCATGTAGGGAGGGTAGCTGGGGGGTAAGAGAGACAATGCAGCGTGCCTAAGAGGATTGCAGGCAGGGATAGAGCACGCTGGAGCCCTGAGGTGGCAGAGATTTGTGCTTGCATGGAAATCCACCGCTGTCACCGTGTGTATGATTCACCCCTGCCAGTGAGCTCTGCTGTAACGAATGAGCTGCACTTCATTTGCTGGTGATTATGCGGGTTGCTGGCCCTCTAAACCCCTTTGAACTTGTAATTGCTGCTGGTTTTAAATAATGAACATTAAGGGGGATTCAGAAAAGTGTGGATAATTACAGGTTTCCCCCTTTTTTTCTTGTGCTTCTTGGAAGAAGAGGAGGAAGAGGAGGAGAATCAGGGAGGTGGTTCTGGCTGCTGAAGCTTGCAGTGTCGCGCCAGGCCTCTTTATCTAAATCATTATAGCAGCTTGGTTTGTGAGCTTTAGAGGGAGCTTTTTGTGTGAACCACGGCAGCCCTGGGGATATAGGGACTAGCGCTCAACGATCAATATTCACACAGATTCACATCTGGAGCAAAGCCTGCTCCAGTTAGATTTGGATTCATTTGATTTTTTGCGTTGCACCTTCTATGGGACTATTTTTGACATAGGACACCATGTCATATGTGCTCATTTGTGTAGCCATACATGCTCTCATGGTTTACAGCCACCACCATGCACTTGCTAATAGCAGATCTAGCGGGGACTTCAGAACGTCACGTGGTACCTCAGGCACTCTTAGCAGGGAAATGGTGTTGTGGTACAGGAGGTGTGGGTAAGGGAAGGTTTTATCACTTGCGTCTTGGCTGGCGGCATAGAAACCACAACAAATTGGGCCACTTTATCGCTGCCTTTGATATGCACTCAAAGACGTGAAATCATATTCCATAGTAAGAGTGCTATAGCCTCATCATCAGATGACAAAGACAGAGAGAGAGAGAGGTAAAGCTCAGGGGGGGAAGTAGGTGAGTGGGCCCCCACAGTGAAGAGCTTCAGCTTTGCAGTAACCAGCAGCCAAAACAAAGGGGGGAGAAAAATCACAACAAAATGGCAGCAGTGGGATTCAGTCAGAGCCTGAGTCCCATGACAAACCAAACAGAGAAACACAGTCTGTTTTTGATTTCTGCTCTGTGCCCCCCATCCATCCCATTCCCCTCCTCCTCTCACGCTCCCCCCCCCACACACACCTCCTTTTGCCTGGTTTGCTACTTCCATGTTTGTGCTGTTTCTTTTCCCCCTGCATTTCCCCTCTCCTGGTGTGAGCTGAATATCAAAGGGGCTGGGCTGTGTGGAGGCCTGCAGCACATAAGGCCATCTCCCAGGGCCACTCCTCAGATCCAGAGCCACCGCACTGATTAATGCTCTGGCCTGCCCACGGCCTGTCGGGGTCCAGCCCCACTAACCCCTCTGGCACTGCACAGGGGGACGGAGAGGAGAGGGGGGTCTAGAAGAGAGGAAGAGGAGGGGTTGAGGCAGTGCGGGAGAGAGGGTGAGACGGACAGACACTATTTTAAACTGCACCATGCTCCACATTCTGCCATGAGGGGGGAATCCACACAAAAACGTCAGGGCAGAGAACATACACAGCTGGCCCCTAAAGTCTTCAGCCAGCTTTTTGCTTTTCCACACGAGCGTTTATCTCGCACTGCCCCCACGGCCCATTACATCACTCCAGTGTTTGGTAAAGTGGAGGGCCAGGTCTTTCTCAGAGCTTGTGGGCCAGTGTTATTGCTGTGGATGGCTGACTGGGGGTTGGAGGTTTGAGGCCTCCTGCCGCTGAAGCGTGGGCTGCTGGAGGAGTCTCCAGTGAGGTCTGGAGTTTATAAATCTGACTGCACCACTCGGCATGCTCTCTGCTCCGTTTGGCTTCTTTTCAGGTCGGAGGAGATGCAGTCACCTCTTGCATGCCGAGTCGCTCAGCCCCAATGCCCATGAGGAACGCTCCACTAGCCAAGCAAGGCCAACTCAACTGCCAATGCCACATCCAGTGCTATCATCCAGGAGTCAGCACTGTGTGAATAAGTTTTTAACCACAATGGGTCTCCGAGTTATTCAGCGCTTGGCCACTGCTTTGGAGTCTGAGAAGCTTTAAGCATCTTCAAACAACACAGCTTGTTGTAAGCCTTTAGTGAGAGCTCTCATTTCTGCTACTTCATTAAAAAAACAAGCAGTAAGGCATTAGCAGCAGACCAACAATGGGGAATGCAACTAACTACTACAAATGTAATTACACTAAGACCTACGTTTGCTTGCGGGCAGAAAAAATAGAGCTTATCAATGGAATTTAAAAAAGCATCAAATCCCCATCTGTTAGGAGATGCTCCTTTCACTTTGCACTCATCTCTGAAGCTCACTTAAGGGTTTCTTAGCATGTTTGAGTGTCACAGCAGATCCGACCCTTTGAAGGGAAATGATGGCAGAGCAGGATTAGAAGGCAGAGTGAATAGATTTGATGGCTATTCCATTCTAATGCTACTGTAACACTCAAGGCAACTGGAGGCTTATGGCAGGTGTACTGTAAACAAGCCTTTGTCAGTCACTACTCTGTGACAAATACACATTCAGTGTGGAATTGTTGTTAAGGCTTTTGACATGAAATGCAGAGGTTGAGGTGGCTTCTCATATAATTACACAGCCCACAAGAAAAGGGGAGACACTTGATATGGACGTCTTAACTTTCAGCGCTCTTTTCCCTTCTAGTGAAAAAGCTTCTCTTGTTAAAGGCCAAACGGTGGATGGAACAACAAAAGATTTCTGGAGAACAATTGCTTTTCATAATTCGGGCTGGATGTGGCGACTGTTCTTTGAGACTCATGTTTTGATTGTCATGGCACTGTAACTCATAAAAGAGTGTGTGTATTTATCAATGGGCCTAGACTTAGCTCCCCAGGTTTACAGCTCAGTGTGAGAACAAGGGAACCAAGGAACAGATGGCAGACAGGGATGACTTGCGTCCTCGTTACAAGCAGCCCATACAAGTACACATTCTCTGACAAAGCCAGGACCTGCCCCTGCAGTAATTACCCTAAACTTCAGCAACTCCAAAAACACAGTCACTCTCCAACCCCTGCTGACAATTAGTTTTGCTGCACAAAACCCCCTCATACCAACTCATAAACACATACATATACATAATTAGCTTCCTGGAGAAAGCCACAAACATAAACAACCACACAGACACACACACACAGTTCTGATGTTGAACTAAACTGTTGCCTGGGTTGCCACGGGTGACTAGAGAGCTGACTTCTGGACTGGGAGGCAAACGAGCACATGACAGATTAGTGTGTGGGCCTCCTTCAGCCCTGCACCCTCTGACCCCACTGCATCCCAACCCCCACTCCCATTCCCATCTCACCCCACCTCCAGCCTAAGATAAAACAAGCTCACGAGGAACTAAATCGAGACTCATAGACAGCACAGCTACATTCACAATAATGAGAGGATAACAGAGAACTTTAAAGAGTCACTGGACATGTGTGTATGTGTCTTTAAACACACCGTCTTTAAAACTGTTAGCAGATGTGCCCCAGCAGCTTAATGACAGAAGGACGGAACAATACACATGGATTAGGTGGACGCAAACAGGCAAAGACAGTGCAGAGCCAATGTTTAGTCTACTACTGAAGCTTCTCTAGTGTTTGTGATCTGTTACAAACATCCTTTAACAGAAGTGGGTAGCCGTGAACCCCTATTATTGGCTAAGCCTGTTGATTTGTTTATCTGTTCATTTTCAAAGGACACTTTTTTAAATATGTCTCTTTGGGAGTGACCTGAAGGTGACACTGGGTTACAGGGGCAAGTAATGTTCCTTAGGGGGCGCAGTGAGTGCTGCAGTCTCGTGTCGCTGGGTCTGAATCTGGATCAGTTAATGCTGCTACAGATGGAAATTAGGCATCTCCTTTCATGAATTAATTCAGCTCTTAGATCCCTGCCACCAGCTTACAACTTAGATCCCTGCCACCAGCTTACAACTGCCGCTAAAATCACCACACGTGTGTTGGGTGAAACTATTTTAATCACAATGCCGTGAATACCACACCTAATTACAAACACTTTGCAGTTTGCAGAATGCATCCTAAGTGCTATTCAATAATTCATTCTAAAACAGCCTCTCAGCACTGATGAGCCATGCCTACTACCAACCATCACATCACAAGATGGAATTGTCAGGCTAAAAAAGAACCTTATAACACCTACCCTTATAAGGCCATGTTAATTTGTTATAAGGGTCTCCAATAGACCTCCAAAATGGTCATGGGATCTATCACGGCTCTTTCAGTGAGCCCAAGGGAGCAATACACCTGGCTTTGCAGCTTAACAGCACTTCCTAAACAGGCTGGCCAGGAGGCAGCCTGGCACAGAACCTGAGAAGTTTGATCTCAGAGAGAGAGAGAGAGAAAGAGAGAGAGAGAGGGAACTAAGGAGAAAGCATGCTACCTTTCCTTCATTTGACCAACTCCAGCCCCTTGTACAAATCCACTCAGCACTGGGCCCGGCCTGCTCAAAGGGGCCTATTTATTTTCATTGGTGTTTGAAGGTTTACGTTAGTGAAAAGACAGGCCAGGCCTGGAGTGGTATCTTTGTATCTGAGTGCTTCCTGTTTTCATTGCAGGACCGACCCGTGTCTTTGCAGGGGCGCGAGGGCTGCTCTGGAGAAGGAGGATGGGGCGCCAACAGGCTAATTGAGAGAATTCAGTGTAGCCCTTTACTACATAGTGGGGACCCCCTGGGCCATCTGAGCATGAACTCTTCCCTTGCAGTTTCCCTTTTTAGAAGACGTTCTGTGTGCCTTCCTTTTTTTCCAAGGGTTCCTTTTTCATCTTATACCATGTAAAGCCTAGCGGAGGAATCTGTCCCGCTGAGAAGTTTACCTTTCTGATAACATAAGCTCCCAGCAGTATGGGAAAGCTTATAGCAACAGGCTGGGATTTCCCCATTCCTAATGGCACTGGAAAATATCCAGAAAAGCTGGAAGGAAAGAAACCGTCTTGGGACCTGAGGTGCCAGCTTCCTCCAGCTGATCTCTGCTCCAGTCTGCCCAGCACACAAGTCCTGAAAGAAGTCTGCTCATGTGTTACTGCATGTTACATGAGGGTGTTTTAGACATAATAGCATCACATCACTTTGGTCCTGCATTCATTATGGAGGATGTATTATTGAGGATTCTTTCCTAAAGCCCAGGCATCGTTCCCATCCCTCAGGGAGCTGTTGGTGGGTGCCAATTGTAGCAGCCCTTTTACCCAGAGACAATGGTAATGGAGAAAAGCTCAGTGAGATTTCTCCCATGAAAGTGTGGGGTCAAAGTGTGCAGGGGAGGCTGGAGAGGGGAGGGCCATCGATTTTGTTATACTGAATCCAAAAGCCAACAATTGTTACTGTTGGCCTGTGTTGTTTTTCCATGCATGGGCGAGGGGGGGGCTGTCCTTTTGAGCTTTTCAGAATAGGTGACAATGGCTGGATGTTGAGAACATATGTAGAGAGACCCCTGGAGCTCATGGAAGAGTAGCTCCATGCTGGCCCAAGCATTTGAGAAAATACAACCTCGCTCCTTTCATTCTGCCCTCTCTAATGAATGCCTGAATGCCAGAATGCCCCAATAGGCCATTCAGGGGCCAAAGTCCCCAAGAATTCTCTCTTGCACAAACGCATCCTGAAATGGGAAATACATTTGCTTAACAAATTAAAGTAAAAGAGTTGGATGTGTTAGTGTGTGGTACACGTATGCGGGGTGTGTGTGACCAAGCAAGGAATTGTAAAGGGGGCTGCAGTTAGAAGTAGAGGATAATTCAATTAGGCCTCCTTTTTGGGCAAGAAAAAAAAACTATAAAGGTAGGTTAAAAGGGACGGATTATTGCTTGTACAAGTCTAACCAGGAGTTTTCACAAAAGAGTCCAATAAAAGTGGAAGAAAACATGTAAAAAAGTAGGAGAGCTACCAAAAGAGGGGAAAAATAGGGTCTTGAAAGCTGTGCTTCCATGAATTAGAAAAAAAACTACTCCTAGGCTTAATCTATCGGCCTTTATTCTCTCTCTCCCTTTCTTTCATTTCTCTCTCTCTCTCTCTCTCTCTCTCCCTCTTCTCATTCACTGCTATTTTAAAACAATTCTAAAGAAAATTGGTGGAAAAGGCTGTACAGTTCTCTGTGAATCACCCTCCTCTTTTGCAGTGCGAGCGCTGGAGCTGAGAGAAGTCTACAATAGGCATTCCTTGAGTCGCCAGGAAAGACGCCTAATGATCTCTCAATAAAGCAAGAAATTTCTGCTTGGTGTGAGCCAAGTAAATTAACCAGGAGGCGTGTGTGTGTAAAAAAAAAACAAAAAAAAAACACTGTGGTAGGTGGCTCAGAGGAGGCCTCTAAATTGAAGATTTTTCTTCCCACTCCTTACCCAACTTGGATTTGAGCGGGAGTAAGGAAAAACCTGAGAGAAAAGAAAATCTCTGTGATGCTGTCTCTCCCTAACACTCATTCTCAAATGAGAGAAAAAAAAAGTGTTTTGCAGATTTGCTGAAATCTCCAGCAGAGGAGATGTAGCCGTGAACAGCTGTGAAGTCATTTTGATAATGATGGGAATAATAAGCACATGGCAAGGTTCAGAGCTCTGCTGTTGCAGCTTCAGTGCTCCTGAATAGAGAAAAGTGATTAAACTGCTCCTGATTATCCCTGACCAATATGTAATGGATTTACAGCCCTTTCAATTAGGCTGTATTTGCAGGCCCTCATTATTTGGGCTTTTGGTTAGGTAATCAGTGCTGGGGCTGGGCTCCTGCGCAGGGGGTGCTAGAGCCAGCATGGCCACCGAGGGCATCTGACCTTGTGAAGTGTATACGTCACAAGCTATAGGGCCTCTTTCTTCACATTCACACACAGACACACACACACACACACCGCTTCCTGAACTGCTCCATCTGCATCCACGTGCTCAGGAATAGGGTCGCATGTAACCTGACCCGCTATGTCCAGATCAATACAGCTTGAGTCTCTGATAATGTCCTGACATCAGAGAGGGCAACGGAACACGACCGTCCCAGGCCCCTCGCTAACCCCCACCAGCCTGACCCCCCTCCGGCTTGCCCCTACCCAACTTGCCCTGACAACCCACACACTCCCAGCACCATGCATAGCATGTCAGAAGCTCTACACACACACACAAACACACACACACACACACACACACACCAATTCTATGATGCGTCCTTTAAATATTTAATTTGATGGAAAGTAAGCATGATTGTTTGCTGCAGTGAGAGTATATGTTGTCTGAGGCCGAGAGAGCTGTTTAGTGAAGAGGAGAAAGCAAACACTGTTCCAGAGGCAATCAAAGCCACCCCTCCTTACATCCCCCAAAGACTGGGTTGAGTGTTTCCAGCTACTGTATCCAGATTGATCTTTCTCCCAAATTATCCCAGTAACACAAGCAGAGCGTTAGCATCCTCAGAACAAAAGACACATTTGCTGTATTTGCTGTGATTACAAATGGACATTAAATGTTAATAACATTCAGCTCCCTTATTTATACCTGCTTGATTAAGTAGCAAAATGTGCTCGTTTAAGAAGTCTATTATTTTTCATTGAACAAGAAAGCCGTTTTGGAGTTCTTCTCAATCACAGGATGTGGTGGAAAAACATGTTTTCTACTGTCATTAAAATTATTAACCATTTGAACTCAATTTGACACAATATTTTTTGTTTAAATAGACCGTGGACCAGATGTTTAACTAAAGTCTCACTCCATGTGTTCTCCAGTTTACCATTTGAAGATACAGGGTTCTGTATGAGATACTAGAAGTCTGTTGGTGGAAGTGATGATATGCAGCATTGAGTAATTCGGAGTCATGTGTGATGGTGTTAATTTTTGATCTAGGTCCATACTTGTGTCCATACAAGACTGATTAACGTGTCTATTAAATGGCAATTTGATGTAGCACTCCTGTGATATGTGAAAACAACAGGAACACTATTTACTTCTGTAATATTGGGTTCTTTGAGTTTGCAGATGACTGTCGTAGGTGTGCACGTGTGGAAGCCATTAAGCTTAAAGCTTGTGAGTGTACACCCATCCATCCATTATCTTCCACTTAATCCTGATCAGGGTTACAGTGAGACTCCTACCCCTTCACTGGGCACAGCCCAGGACAGGGCTATGAGTGGGTAATAGAGAAGGAGTCAAAAAACACTTACTGTGAGGTGCTGGAAGAGCCACGCTCGCATGATGTTGGTAGCCACCTTGGGGAAGATACCGCGTTTTTTCTGCCGCTTTTTGTCTTTGTCTGGATCGTCATCGTCACCTGTTCCAGGCGAGGCCACGCTGTTGTCTAAGCCGTCTCCTGGTCAAAACGAGACATCTTTAGAAACTGAATCATGCAATCTTCTAAAGCCTCACAGACTAACTAGAGCATAAACTCAGTCATGAGTGGCAGGTTAATGGATCAGTGTTTGAAAAAAGAAAAATCCTGATACTCTATTTAGGGAAAATTAAAAACAATCCCAAAAGTGACTTTGCACTAAAACGTATGTCATTATGTTAATTAAATAACTTGGTGTAATGTGGTCTGTGTTTGTTCCATCAGGAGTTTGAAGGAGAATGTGATATATATAAGGTCCAATGTTACATAAATGCCCAAGCAAACCCACAAAACTGGACTGTTGTTTCATAGAAGTACAGTTATTTAGTGGTAAGATACTTCATTGTTGCACTTGCACACCCACAATGGACTGCAGTCCACTTCCTCTGGCCCCTCCCACTCTGGCTCATTTGCATGACAGGGGCATGGCAGCTTCGTGCTGCATTAATGTCCATCAGCGTTTGATTTGGGCAGGAAACATGCGCATATCAAGACAAGTCGGCTCCCTTTAAACCCAAGTTCCAATCTGAAGCCCTTGCCCTTCTCTCTCCTCCTCTCTGCCATTAATTGTGCATTAGCAAAAATGATTTACTTTTAACAGTCATAGTTATTTTTTCTTGCCCTCGGGCAAAAATGCCTTGAAAGCCTTCCTTGAGGGCATCTAAATTATGTATCTGAAAAACTCCTCCACTAAGGCATAGCAGGACCCCGACATTCTGAAAATTCAGACTTGCATGTCTTCCTGTTTTTGGGGAGACATCAATCACGCGCACCTATACAAGCCATAATCTCGCATAAATATTTGAACTAATAACATTAAAAAAGGGAAAGAAAAAGGATCCGACTGGTGGCGTAATCAAATGCAAAATACATGAAGAATACAAGGACAGGGCAGACGCCCCCTTCTCTGATTCTTTTTTTTGATCTCTGTTCTCTCCCTCTTTCTCCTTTTCCCGCTCTCCAGGACTGTTTTCTTTCCACATCATTAGTGCAAAGGCACACGAAAGCGGAAAAGAGAAGTGGCGACTTTCTCTGCTCTCCTCCCAGAGTTAAAGAAACCAGTGCTTCAACCTAACACACACACACACACACACACACACGTGGGAATAGTGGACGGAGGCTGGGAGTGCTGTAATTGTAGAATGGGCATTCATTAGCAGCAAATGCCATAAATCCCAGGCTAAGTAAAAGCCCTTGTTCAGGGAAGCCTAAAACAATAAACTGGAGCCAAGCCGTAGCCTCTGCCTGACCGTGTGTGGCTTCCTGAGAAATGTGACCCAGACGGCGTGCTAATTCTCCAGTTTGCTCTCCACTTCAATAATAATAACATCACCGGAGGAGGGAAGAAGAGAGTGTGTGTGTGTGTGAGAGAGAGAGAGAGAGAGAGAGGAGTGTGTGGGGTGAGGTACACATGTCGTTTTGGGGTCTAGGAGAGTACGAACTTGTGTTGTTGTGGTGGTGTCATAAGCAGCCCCTGCTGTTGGCCACACGGCCACTCTGGTGGACTCCAGACGCGAGCAGGCTGAGTGGCCCTGGCCAAAAGGCTGGCAGATTAATTTTATTGGCGTTTCCATTTTCACTGCAACGCGATAGCCTCCCCCTCTACAGGGCCAGACCGACCCGTGCGTATTTACAGACTGACCTGTCACTTCATTACCCTCCAGCCCTGGCCGCTCCAGTAGGCTCAGCCTGCCTCCCCAGCAGGGTGAAATCAGACTCCCAGGCTTTCAGCTCCTCTCTCTCTCTCTCTCTCTCTCTCTCTCTCTCACACACACACACACACACAGAGTGCATGTGCTCTTACGCTGTACACAGTGAGCAGCCTGATTCTCTACACACAATCACTGTTAATACAATTTCAAACTTACAGTAGTTGGTTCCTTGAAGAAGATCAAAAGATGGCTCATTAAAGAACCATTTTTCTATACTAACCTCTTAGAAAGCATTGCAGAACCATACGCCCAAGTAAAGAACTATTTGGAAACTTCATTTTAAAGAATGCACACAGTCAAATAAACATTACAAAACATGAAGGCGAGCCAAAGTGGGAGAAATCTTTAAAAAATTATGCAACTTTAGATGTGTGAAGCAGAGACAGAAAGAAAGAAAGAAAGAAAGAAAGAGAAAGAAAGAAAAGAAGAGGAAACTTGCACACCCTCATTACATCTAAAGGCGAGCTGGTGATTTACATCCGCCCCCACTCCTTTCTTATGAGCCAGAGAAGGAGTGCTGCAGGGCAAATTGTCCCAAACGCTAATGGCTTCTGACTGTTCCCTGGCAACTCTGGCATTTTAACCTGTGTGGATGTGCACTCCACTAAAAAAAGAGAGAGAGAGAGAGAGAGAGAAGGAGAGAGAGAAGGAGAGAGAGAAGGAGAGAGTGGAAAAAAAGAGGAAGGGGAAGCGTCCCATCATCTGCCTGTGTGACACAGATGGGGGATGGCTATTAGGAGGCAGGCGAAAGGCCTCGGGGAGGAGAGGTGCTGGAGTGTAGCCTCGGGCACTTTTGGAAAAGCAGCGCCCTTGGAGGATGAAAAAAAGGCAGGCCCTATTGCTCTCTTTCTTTATTCCCTCCTTTCTCGTCCTCACTCCATCCCTTTCTAAAATGCATGCCCCCATTGTAAACATGCATGCTTCTGTATGCATGGACTGCAAGGACAATACACAGAACGATGCTGACCTTAGACTAGGCCACCTGGTATTAGGGAGAGCAACTAAAGCAACTCTGGTAATAGCTACATGAATTAATAAGTGAACCCTGTTCAAATAGTCTCACATCACCAAAGGCTGATTATTAAACATGCATCTCCACATTTCCCTGTGTGCTAATATGTTCTGCTCAGCGCTCATTAAAAGTCTAGGATGACAGTAAATATAACATTAACAGAAATTTGGAAGAATTTGGTGGTGATGTGCTGTCTGCCTGCGGACATACAGACGAGTGATGTACGCTGTGTGTCCTGGATGGTGAGGGGAGTGTGTATCCTACAGGCTCTGTTTGCCTGCAGGATGCTACAAATAAGACCCGCGGATATGAGTGTGTTGGCTCTATGGCT
Organism: Crenuchus spilurus; assembly: GCA_036984385.1. Lineage (NCBI taxonomy): Eukaryota > Metazoa > Chordata > Actinopteri > Characiformes > Crenuchidae > Crenuchus > Crenuchus spilurus. Next base: position 70,164 of record BRDA01004188.1, on the reverse strand, counting down.
AGGGGGCACAGTGCACTCAGGGGGGGATGCTCAGGGATGATGCTAAGGGCACTGTGCTGGGAGTGTCAAACTGTGCATATATAGAACATTCGAAACTCTCATCACAAAGTCACGCAACACCCTGGGTGCCATCATGCAAAGATGTCAAAATGATTTGCTTTGAAATGCAAAAAGGGAAAGCCGTGTAAGGTCCATAAGCTGCTGTTCGTATTTCTGAGGTGATGAACCTGTACTTGGTGTCAGGTCAAATCGATTAATTTGTCCACTTTGTGACTCAGTCACAAAAAAGATGAATAAACACATCTTGACCAAATGGAATTAGCAGAATTTGATACACACTGAACACAGAGTGGTGGACATGGTGCTACGGCACCTGGAGAGCAGTTGAGGGTTAGGTGCCTTGCTTAAGGGCACTTCATTGTTCAGGGAGGTCAATCCAATGACCCTTCAGTCCCATCAAGTAACCTTTAGATGACAACAGACACCACCATGCCTCACAGTACACACTAGCACTGTAGCATTATCTGTAGGCTCTTCAATCTTATTTACTGTGACTTAGCAAAGAACTATCCACTCAAATGTTCTTTAGGAACCAAACCAGGTTCCCCTTATTTTAGCACCTTCATTTCTAAGAGTGTACCAGTCCCAGTGTACACATGTAGCTCTGTCCTTAGAGGCCTAGCTTTGTCTTTGTGGAGTGACTTAGCAGTGGATTTGCGTTTCGGTTGGCTTGGGCGTTTGTTTCAGGGTAATGGAGCATGAATGTGGAGGCAGTGCCTTCCAGAGGCTGTGCTTAAAGTGACTAATTACAACCCCCCCCCTCCAAAAAAGCCCCTGCCAATGGCCGTTCAGGCATGTTCACTGAGACTATACCATGTTAAGCAAAAAAGCAGGGGGGTATTATACTGTGCTGTGGCCTCAGTGTTTAAAGAGAGCCGAGGGGTGCAGGGTGGAGTGCGGTGACCCAGGCCACAGTGCTCACCCTCAAAGAGTGAGAGAACAACACAGGCCCCATCCCGTCCTCCTTACCTTGGCCTGCAGCACTGCCCCTTACAGCCCCCCATCCTCCTCCACCTCTTTTCTCCTTCAAGGCTCCCTCACAGAGAAAAGGAGCCGAAGAAAAAAAGGATTTGAAGCCTCTTTTTCCCTCCTTTTCTCCTCAACTTTTCAGCCGGCATAAGCAGCGTTTAGCACATTCAAGGGCTCAAATGGCTGCCAATGTGGGCCGGGGCAAGGGCTTCTCCCTCTTTTGTCTGCCACTCCCCCCTTTTTTATTTACTCAGGATTCACGCAGGCACCCAGACCACATGTTCCTGACACAGAGCACTTCCATTCACACTCCAGTAGGCCTCATCATACAGGCACACACACGCCAGCCTTGCGCACTCACAAAACACACACTGCATGCACTCATTTCTAGCACTCTGTCTGCGCTTGAGTTTAGTGCTCTCCAAAGGCCCGGCCTGACTCCCCACTTTGGTTAAGGCCACAACTCGACCCTGGCTCAGGTGAGGAGGTACGGGGAGCACTATTGCCCACAGGGACCGCTGTTTTATGGCAATTATTTCCTGAGCACTGCTTAAAAAAGCAGCAGCCTGCACGCTGGCCCGTAAAACAACAGCTTGGTAAACACTGCGCTCTGCTAACAAATTGGGAGTGTGACAGCGAGAGTCATTAGCGGCTGTGTGAAAGCTGTCGCTGCTCTAACACTCTTCTTCTGTTTTTCCACACAGCCAAATCAGTGTAAGCCACCAAAATTCACTCTAACCCTCCTCCCCAGCCTTTCACACTCCACATAAACTAGTCTCGCCTTCTCACACAGCTGCATCCTCTCTCAGAGTTAATCTCTATCTAGCGGGTATTGTTTTTCCAGCTCCACTACTAATATACGCTCGCTTGCTTGTTCGGAAGAACACATGGTTAGGCGTGCTCGTGGAATAGGAGGTTTAATGAGATGTCTTTTTGTCCTGGGTGGATGCAGTGTTTTTGGGGAGGGCTGGAAGGGGGCTTCTTGCTCCTGCACTCACCACATATGAGGCCTCCCAGCCTTGCCATCAGGCAGATAGCTTTCTTACATCCCAGGAATGTTCCAGATAACTATCATCTCCAGACTGAGGCACTGCCTGCCCTGAACCTGCAGCAGAAACCAAGGACATGGAGGGAAAGAGGAGCAGGGCCAGTTTGGCTCATGGCAAAGGGGGCAACAGAAGTGAAACGTTTTAAGGCCAGTCATGCCTACCCACTCAAAATCAAACGTCAAACAAGGCAGTCCCCCCTACCTTTCTCTGCAAAGTAACAATAGGGGGAAGGAGTGAGATAGAAAAAGGGAAAAGAAGGGAAGGAGTGTTCCTCTGCCAACAGTTCAAAGCGATAATCATCTGCCAATAGCCCTGATGTTTGGGGAAGCCGGGGCTATGTATATTATCAAAGGCTTTGGGCTGGATAATTACAAGTGTAATTAACCTGCTACCTGTAACAACAATTATCTAATTACATCATAAGTAGGGCCTTTGAGAGGCCCACAATGGCTGCTCCCGGCCTGCTGATTGCGCCCCTGATTTTCCATCTGCCCTCCCCCCCCTCCCCTGCTCCACTCATTAGCCTGTTAATCACTCAGAGCTGCTGATGATTTCATAAGTCACAAAACCTTTCATTTAGAGCTTTGCTGCATGCACAGCCCCATTACAGAGGCTTTGGACTGCCACACTCGAAAACGGCCCAGCCCATGTTTTCTCTGCCACAGTGTGGAAAATGAGCGGTGGAAAAAAACACAGATCCCTCTAGACTGCTTTATTTTAAGATGGCAAAAATGATCCCGACACATAAGGATATGACTTGGCGGTGTGATCTTCTGAAGTGTTTTGCGTGTACCGTGCTCACACTATCAGCATGCCTAATCTGCTGTAAGCCAATGAGAAGAGTCTGCGGCAGGGAGGGGTGTGTCTACAGCCCGAAGAGGCAAGTTCATTTGAAGGAGTTCAAAAAAAAACAATAAAAGGGAAAGAAATGGAATAAAGATGTGTGACTGTGTGTGTATGAGAGAGAGAGAGAGAGAGAGAGAGAGAGAGAGAGAGAGAGAGAGAGAGAGAGAGAGAGAGAGAGAGAGAGAGAGACAGGCTGTTGCAGATGTCAGGATCCAATTTGCATGAATGGCAAAGGGATAAATTGCTGAGGACGGCAGAGCAGCGGCAGCCCCCCCCCCACCTCCCCTCACGCTCTTTTTTTTTTGGAGGGAAACTAAAAGGCGTTGTGATGCCCATGACTGCCCCTCGCTCCAGAGACAGGGATCAGAGTCTAATGAAGGGCCTTGGGTCTAGACCAAAGATTTCACACTCACTGACTCCCTGACAACTCCGCCCCATTCCCTAAACTAAGCACACAACCCTGTGCTCTTCCTCACTGTGTTTTTTTTCCACAATCAAATTGCACTAATTGGTCCCAGAGGTTATCGAGGTGCACCCGCTCTCTTAAACATCATCTTAGAGGCTCTCTCTCTCTCTACCACAGAAGAGAGGATCTCTCTCTCTCTTGCCTCTCTCTGTACACTTTGATGGCTGTATTATTATGGAAAACAAATAATGATTGAGTCCACGTGCCTGACTGAGAGCTTGTGTCTGGAATCTCTTGCCATTGGTGGAGGCGGAGGCCTGCAGAGCAGAGCAGTTCACACTGCAGTAATTAAAGTGTTAATTACAGCAATAATTAGGAGAACAAATTACATAAATTCTCACCAAAACAGGATTCATATGCTCTGCAAATGATTAGAATCAAAACTGTGAAAAACAGCAAGAGCTGAGAGAGAGAGAGAGAGAGAGAGAGAGAGAGAGATAGAGAGAATGAGCCTTAAAAGAAAACAGAGGCGGAGAGAAAAGAAGTGTGGATTCGGCTGCTAACGGCAATATAGCTTTATTAATCCCTGGTAAGGGAATATCAAAGTCCTCTTCAGAAAAGAGAGAGAATGAGCAGGCTACAAAGAGAGAGAGAGAGAGAGAGAGAGAGGGGTTCTCCCCCACTCCACCGCTGAGGGTTAGATTCTACACATCTCTCCAGCAGCACTCAGCAGATAACCGTATTTATGGTGATTCTCTACCCCCAATTACACTTCAAACTAAAACAAATACATAATCTTTCACTCCGCGAGTGAGAGGCACCTTGCAGTTATTACAGCCAAAGCACACCACGCCCGCCGGACACTGGCATCAAAGACGGAGCTCCCCGAGACGGGCCATTAGGACGAGCGGGGAGAACGAGATGGAAGAGCAAATGAATTAAAAGGTTTATAAAAAGGTTTATAAATCAACAAGTCAACCATCAGATTGTAGCCTCTGCTCAGCAGCCCCTCTCATCAGCCCACTGCCATGAAGTTTGGCTCTGAAATGTCCCGGAGGCAGGGAACAAAGCGAGCAGAACTGATTACTGCGCTGCGGCCCCACTCCACTCCGCTCCGCCGGCTAAACTCTGTTTGGCTTCCTAATGAGCTCACTAAAAACCCAATTCATCACCCATAACCCTTTCTCAACCCTCCTTGAAATTCGCTGCTCTAGGTTTGAAGGAGAGGTGGGGGTCTCGCAGGGGTGACGAGGTCCCTGCGCTCAGGAATGTCCGCCTCTCCCTCAGCAGGACAAACTCGCTCCACTGGCCCCAACACCGGAGATTTCCACATTAATGCCCTTTCCTCATCCCTGGGAAGGCTGGAATTCGGTAGGAAGGGAATGTGGCGGAAGAGAGGGTGAGGGGGGGGTGTAAGTGGGCACCTAATGGAGGGCGAGAATGAGGGAGAGGAGGCACTCTCAGCTAGGAGATCCTACAGTGATGACAAACAGCTGAGGGGAAGACAATTGTGAATTCCTCACCCATCAGTGGAGGAGCAGGAGCGCAGTGTGAGGAAGTGTGTGTGTGTGTGTGTGTGTGTATTTGAGAAAAAGGGTGCAGGGGGAGCTAAACTCCCTCAGTTCCTCATTACATGGAGTGAGAATGATCCTCTTGGCACCTGACCTGAAACCCAGAGATTACAGAATTGATGAATCCTCAGTTTAAAATGCAGCTGTTTTATTCTGCTTTAGTAATTAATTCTTTTTCCAATAGTGTATTGATTAAGCGTAGCCCCTGATAAAGTTCAAACTGAGAAGAGTTCCCCCCCTGGGCCGGGCCTGGCCTGCTCACTAGAGTCAATGAAAACTTCCTCCAGTTCCACCTGCCTCTCTCTCTCTCTCTCTCTCACACACACACACACACACACAGAAGCACAGTTTGCCTTCATAAATTAGTCAGGCCTGTGAGGAGCCCTGTTAGTTGATCGCTGCTTTTGTCTCCCTGCTTGCTGACTTGCTTCTCTCTACTGCTTGGCCTTTTGTTGCTGTCACACACATACACACACACCTACATATACATAGACAGATGCACAGTCCCTCTGCAGTTCATTCAGCCAGTCTGCCCCCCAATACCCTTTCCCGCTCACCTCGATCTGCCATGTGCAGGCAAAGAGAACACCTCTCTCACAAAACTTCACTTTGCATTCTTTTTTATCTGCCCTTTTTTCCATACAGCTGTGAGCCTGCGATCAACAGAGAGCACAACAGCGTCTCCAGGGACCCAACTAGCAGAGAAATCAGATACTCCTTTACAAGAGCCGGGGCTGCTCGTGTCTTGTCAAGACTCACCTATCGGCTCCTTTACAAGTCAATAACCATGGCCTGCTGTCCTTCCCACAGACATTCCAGACTGTAATTATCATTTACCTACAAAAAGTCAACGCTCTTCTTATTCTCTTCCAACTTAAAGGGGAAGCCCTCTTCCAGATCCCCTCACCGTTCTGAGGCATGAACGGACTCTTTAAAAAGGTGCATGAAAGAGCTCTTTTTGGGATGTTACATAGAAGAACCACATCTGGATCCCTAAAAATCTTTCCATAGTTTAGGTTCATTGATTCATAAATGAGATATCTCATTTCATTCAGAATATTCTTCATCTGTGAAGAACCCAAGAATAAAGGTTCCCGAAGGGGTTCTCTGGATTTATAAGATGAATTATTTTTGTTTCAGAGCACATCAGTCAGTTGTAGCAGAGAGCAAAGCAGGTGTCATGGGCAAAGGACATGATTAAACTGATGTCCGACAGGGCATGATGAGAGGGCACCAGGCAAAGGATGGTAGCATAACTGAAACGACCAGGAATGGACTTTGTGTACAAGTGTCTCCCAAAAGCACAACAGTGGTGGCCAATGATGTCAGAAGGATACAAGGACTCGGGCAAGTGGTACGGAGTGCCACAATGGATGGTTAACCTCTGCAACACAGGAGCAATGAGGGAAGTGTCAGGGATCATCATGTCGTTTAGCATCTGTGTCATCCCAGGCCAAGTTTATTCCAAACCAGGGGTGGTCATAATATCCTTGGTATGACTGTGTATACATCTGTAGAATCTTCTTAGACATCAAAGAACCTCCACATAACTTAAAGGTTCTACACCAATTAAATGTTTTACTAGAACCGTAAGCTACACCCAAGCCAAGATCCATTTAAGACCATTTCTATTAAGAGTGTACATGAAAGTAAAACGTAACAGTAATAGAGATGTAAATGAGTTCCTGAACAGGGTGATATCCTAACAGGCACGTGTAGTCTTTGCTTAATGTCTTTACATGAGACAATTTCCCTCCGTTAATGGAGTCGTCTTCGAGTGTTTGATGAGCTCTCTGGCGTCCACGCTCCTTAAGGTAAGTTCAGCAGGTCATTTTATTACAGCCCAATCCTGGCACTCTTTCTGACTTTAGAGCCTTGACAGCTCTTGGCAGTAAAAATTGCACTCTAGGCATGGCTGAGTTGGTGAGGAGCTTATTACCACAGTGAAAAAATAAGAGTTTGGGAGTCCAGGGCTCAAATTACTGCCACTCTAGCACCTTGACCTGCCCAAATGAATTTTCCCCATCACATTCCTTGCACATTTACTTAATTAGGTGCCTGACATTAGCAGTGGGAACGTTCTTGCCATTCTCCACTAGGAAAAAAAAGCGATATTTTGGAAAAAGATGATGATGACGACCACACTGTGTTTGTTTTTTTGTGACGTATGGTGATTTTGACTGGCCTGCCTAATTTCATCTGCCTCCAGATATCATAATAATGCACCATGTTCTTAATCCTGCAGCAGAAAGAGTTCATTTACGGCTTTCAAGCCTTAGCATGAAAACCTTCTGATGCAATTCATCAGCAGCCTCATGCCTCTCAGCTCCTTCAAACCATTATATTCTTTTCTTTTAGACTCCTTTTTTTCTTCTTTTGTGTCTCTTTTTTTCTACTTCTCTGTTTTTTTTTTTTGGCCCCCGTTATTGACTTTCCAATTTTCCCTTCCCATCAGACCTCAGCAGCAGCAGAAGCTGCCTGAAGCTGAGTGGCTGAAAGCGTAGCTCCGACCATTCACTAATCCAGACGGAGAGACAGACAAACAGGCAGACCGGCTCCTTCAGTCACTGAGTAAAATATATGTAATATATCAAAACTTGAACAGAATGTAGTGTAGAAATGGTGAGGAACTGTGCTACTCCCTTAAGATGTGTAAAACTGAACAGGAGAATGAAAGGGAAGATAAAGCCAGTGGTGGCCTTAACCTGCACCATAAGGGTCTTCAGCATGCCTCTGGAACCACAGGGAGCACGACTCGTTTTCCGCACAACAATGGGCCTGGATGGGCGCCCACACAATGGCAGGTGCACTGAATAGCGGCCGGCCGCCGCGTCAGAGAGCAGACCAGCTCTCCCCACCACACCAGCTCTTCTCTGCTGCGTAACCTCTCCTGCTCTCCGTCTCCACCCGACTCCTCTTTACTATAAAGGATGAAAATGTTCTCATGGGGGTCCAGGGAGGAGAAGTAGCAGCAAGGCCTTTGGGGCAGAAAAAAGACCAGTCCTACGCTTTGGCCTGATCTGGCTTGTTCTCTCTTGTTATCTCTCTCTCTCTCTTTCTCTCGTTCTCTATCTCTCTCTCTTTCTTTGTGTGTAGCTTTTTTAATAGTTGCAGAGTTTGTTCTCATGCGCTGTTCGGCTGTCCTCCGGGCCATGTGAGGGGTAAAGGCAAGCATTCCCCCACCTTCAGAGCATTCTTTTTGGGGTCAGGGGGTCAGCCTCCACAGATGTCTCCAGCAGACAGGCAGTTGTCTAAGGACTGCATCCCAGAGAGTAAGCATTCGGCCCAAACAATGCAGGTCAGCCCTCTGTAAGACTGATTTTTTTTCCTTGCTCTACTTTAAATAAAGTCTTACTGTGGGTTTTTTGTGTTTATGTTCTTTTACACCATTTATTTTTCCCATTAAATTGGATGGAGTAGGTAACGATCACTAGATAGCACTGTTGTCTTCTTTGGTCTTAACACTCTACTCTTCCTAAACTTCCCCCAATTGTTCTAATGGAGCCTTAGTTATTGCAGCCTGATGGTGCTGAAGAGATGCTTTAATAAAGCAGAAAACATGTGTTGCCAGCACAGTGAATTGAAAACATGGCCCCATTCAAAACATGCAAAAACCCAGTGATGGAAGGCACTTGAACAGCGGCGAGAGGCAATATTTAAAGAAGAGCATCGCTAGACTGCTTCAATCACAACAAACAGCATCAAAAGCAAATTCCTCAGCCAAACGGGTTTCATTAAAGCGAAATCAAGCTTCTGTATGTTGGCTGGGTAAAACAATGCCAGGGAGAAAACAGAGAGGGAAGAGAAAGGCTGGGTGCATTTAAGCAGCATGTTTCGCCCGGAAACATGGAAACTGTGTAATTGTAACAACCTTTTAGAAACGCAGCAGCTGGGCCATCTCTGAATAGCATCCTCATTTTTTTATCTTTCTTTGAAATGGTGTGTGAGCATGTGTGTGTGTGTGTGCACATGCTTTCCACTCCTCAAAACAGCCCCCTCTATTCTGAAATTGATAACCTTCTAAATGAATTATCGTAATGCATAATGAACGTTATCTCCCCCCAGGCTGCAGCCCTGTTTGGCATGTTGATTTGTTTTGTTTCACATTACCCTTCGTTCTTTAAGAGTTCTCGCTGCTTGAGGCGTGTAAATAAGAAATTATCCTTGCTTACTAACACTCCTAATACCTCCTTGGGGTAATTAGAAATTATTAGACTGCTGCCTCCAATAACAAGAGCTAATGGCACTAACTACTGTCAAAGCCAACACCTCCTTCGTCCCTCTGCCTTCAAATGAAAAAGAAAAAACAAAAGCTCTATACTGTGTGCGGACTGCAGGGCACGAGGCCGGTATTCTTCCCCCAAACAAGCACCCCCACGCTCAGAGACTCATTATAGCACACGGGAGAGTGGAAATCAGGCTATAAAATGAGCTTATCTGCAATAATGCCCAAAAAGATTTGCATAAACGCGTTAGCTGTGCTGGTAGAAGCAGGCGGGGGAGAGGAGAACTCAAATCTGCCCGCGCTCTCCTTCTCATCCACCCACTCTCTTGGACGTGAGCTGTTTGTTGGAGAGGTACCTGTAGGGTATGGCTGCTACGCTCAGCTTCAGCTCCTCTATGGTTCCCCACCCGCACTATAGCACAGTACTCAGTCACAGATTCAGCAAAATGTTCATTTCTCCCACGAAGAAGGGGCTATGAGGTGGGGCTCGGACTTTAGTGGAGCTGTAGGGGGAGGAGGACTGGGCGGATTAGAAAGCCAGGGGAGGCAGAAGAAAGGGGGAAAGTGGAAAGGGAGCAAGGCCCATCGGACAAACACAAAAGGGCCAATGGGAGGGGGGGCCCAGGAGTCAGGGTTAATTCCCAAATAAGTACACCTTAAACGGCCTGGATGAGCAGTTAGGCAGAGATTTGGAGTCTCCCTGCAGGTGT
>BRDA01004188.1:27666-46779 GCA_036984385.1 Crenuchus spilurus | reverse complement strand
TATATATATATATAATTGTATCATTATATTATAAAATACCAAACTGTACAGCATATGACTAACACCAAAATATCAAACAAAGCAAATAACATTTTATATAAAAAAAAGAGAAAAGTGTGAATTTACCTTTTCTAACTCCAAAAGGTGAAACCGTAATACTTGTATGGCCTGTATCATCTGCAAAGATCAAAACACGTTAATTTATTATTTTCTTCTTTCTGAATATTGACGCATTTAAGAACAGCGCATTTAAGAAAATGTCAAATTATCATTAAAGCCATCTTAAATATTTGTATTACTATTGTAATCACTGTTATAAATCTTTACTAAATAAAGGAAGTGAGATCAAAGAATAATCATAAAGAATAATCTCAAATGCAAATTCGCCTATTATATTATATATCATGCCTGTGTGCACTGCTAACACACTTGATTATAGGGGTCAACACATAGCAACAGTGAATTACAGTCCACTTCAGATAATCGTGATTGGACTTTTGCTAGAGTCCACCTGCCCCAATCAGAGAGCCCTACATGGTCATTTTTTCTAAACCAGCCCAATTTCTGATGTACCCCCACCCCCATCCCCTTATATTTTCTCTGCTATCCCCGACAACCTGTGCATAATATGGGTCAGAAAAATATGGGTGACACCCCAGCCCATACTAGCACGCGGCTAAGCCAGAAAACAATAACCGAGCTTACCAGATTGTCCAGCTCTGGATTTGAAGAAAATAAAGGTTTTTCTGCTCGGACCTAAAAGAATGCACCAAAAAATATGAAGTCAATTTTTTGACCATAAAAGCGTGATTTGAATTTTAAGCGCCAGATGGCCGTCACTTATATTACATCCATAAACATATTTACATACTATTTTAATTTCAAATGATTTAAAATCAGCATAGACTGGAATTTAAACAAGCAGTGAATACAATAATAAAATGTGTCTAAAGTTTAACAGCTAATTCATTAGCGCTGTAAAATGTTATTGTAGAAGAGTTTGAAAGTGAACAACAGGCGATAATCGCTGCACTAAATGCCGTGTTTAACATGCTAAGTCCGTGGGAGCAGTTATAGTGACCTGTTTGGCAAACACTGCGATGTCCTCGTTGAAGGAGTCGGACGAGCAGACGTCGCCGCCCGCCACTCCAGGCTCTCGGGGCGTGCACGTGGCCAGCTCGCACTTCTCAAAGACCAGCGCGAGCAGAGGGAACAGAGGGTGACTGCAAGAGGGGGAAAGGCTCTTAAAGCAGAAGTCAAAAAGCATGGCTGTCGGTTTTGGGCTCAAATTGAGCTTTTTGTGCTTTGCACGCGGTGTGCAGACGTCCGAGGTCTGCTGGTTGTTTACTCTGGATCTCTGAGTAGGAGGCTAACTTCACTCTTTGGCCTTTTTCAGAGCAACAATTGTTAAGCTCTGCAACTGCGTGCAAAAATGAAAAAAGTTAGCACACGCAGTTATTTACATTTCACAGCTTTAGCTGCTGTGCATTTAAGACTTTGCTAATTTTATATCTTCTGAATTCTAAACACAATTAGGGACAACAAAGCCAAACTATAGAATGCAGCCGATCTTTGAAACAACCCAATAAACAACAACAAAAAAATACCGACTCCACTTCACTAAGGTAGCAGTTAGGTAGTTCATATTTTTAAAGCGTATTTTTGTTATAATTGTTGATGTCATTTTATTTGCAGGTCTTGTTGTTTGAATTTTGCATGAAAATACTTTGAACTACGACCTAAATCAAATGATTAGCTATTGTAAATACAAATGACGGTGAATAATAAACTGACAGATGTGGCGTCACACTCCAAACTGATTTGTTTAGTTGCTCAAATGTTTACACAAAAATCCAGTGCTGTTAGAATATATTTCCTAAGCTGTCGTGCCTCGATTTGAATAAAAAAGCCTCGGCTAAAGAAAAGCGCAGGAGCGATAATGAGAATAATAATACTCGCACTCACCCGTAAATTTGATCTTTATCCCTTTTTAAGACGTCGTTGACCGCTGAGCCCATGCTGGTGGGCATTACGTTGGGATGGGGCGCGTGGGCGCCGTAGTGCTGGCTCGCGTGCAGCGGCGGCCCGTGGTTCAGATGGTGCACTTGGGGCAGCGGCCGTGGGGCATGAGGGTCCCCGTACATAGACGCCGGAACTCCCACCCCGTCCATCCCGCCGTAATGGGCCAGTTCATCGTACTGGAATAAAAGAGAAGAAAGTGAGACCGTACAGTAAGGAGCACGCCAGGGACACGAACAGAAAGTAGTTATTCTGTCAAAAATAAAAAAGATAAAAAAACAAAACTATGTCAAAGTGAAAGAATGGCTTTAAAAACAATCCCAGTGTCAGCGCGTTGTGGTTTTGGTAGAAGACGAACTTTCCTGCACTGGAGAGTGAAGTTCTAGTAATTATTTATAATTACCAAAAACATTGCAAAGTTCAGTGCTGTTTCTTTTTCCCCGCTTTTTGTCGCTATGCGAGTTTAAGCCGTGCTGCTGCTGAGCCCGCCGGGAGAAGCTCACACTGTCACCGCTTCAGAAGTAGAGATGCGGCGAAAAAAACAGAAGTGAAATAAACGGCGTTAGACAGCAGCAGTTTGGGAAGAAGCCGCCAGCGCCGAGGCCCTCCTATAGTGCATTTGTATAGGTAAGTGTTGGAGATTGCAGACCTACCCTCTGCGCCATCAGGCTGCGCTCCAATAAACTCCTGGACGTGTCGTATATTTAATATCCCAGTCTGGTAAGAAAGTGATTTAGTGGTAAGATTCCCCTTCGTGAATTCTCCTATTCTCCAATACAGTTCACGCCGAACACGGGCATCGGGAAGACTTTTGCAAAAAAAAATCTTTCCTCCTCGCCCCCCCAAAAAAAGGAAAAAATAAGAAGCACCAAAAAACTGAAGGTTACAATCGACCCATCAACAACGTGCATGTAACTAAACTGTCGTGTCTCATGGCTTTTTGCCACTCCAGCTGTCAATCAAAGCCAGAGGTTGTCAAGGTAATGAATGAATGATGGTGGCTGATGATGTTCAAGAGACGATGAATCTTTTTTTCTTTTTTTAAGTCCGTTTTCATCCGCGCACAAAACTCCGCGTCTTCTTTACGCCTCCGGTCCGCTTTCTTGTTTTATGATCACTGTAAGGACAGAAGGAAAAAAAACCCAGAAAAGAAAAAGAGGAGAAGAAATTAAAAGAGTGGCGATTCGGATCTCTTCGGGGTTTTTTTCACCCACCCCCCCCCGCGGTATATTTCGTCTATCTCGCGGTCTGAGATGAGTGAGTGTCAGCGAGTGTTGGCAGGTTGGCTGCTAGCTTTGCTTATAGTACGGAGTCACTTCGCCGCGCTGATCGGCGGGAGAATGGAATGACGGAACCCGGAAGTGGAGCTGGCTTTGGCCACGCCCACCACTACATTCTGGTGGGGGAGTTTGTTTTTCACACCCGTTTTCCGACAAACCCCGCCCACAGCGTGGTTGGATTGGGTACCGGCGTCCTAAATGTACTGGGACCCATGTGGGTGGTGCCCTCTTATCAAACCACGCCCCCATGCGCCACCATTGGCTGACGGTAGCCCGCCCTTCTGAGCTAGTATTGGCTAATAGTTCATCCTCGTAAGCAGTCCGCCAGAGGAAGAGTATGAACTATAAGCCAATCTGAGCGCAGGGGGGCGGGGACTGACGGAATACGGGTAGAAAAAAAACATGGAAGAGAGAACAGAGGTAGGACTGCTTCAACTACAGCCGAGACTCCACTTTATACTGCACACAGAAGAGGCTGGAGTTATCTGGAAAACATAGAAAATACATTAATTATCTTGTGTTTAATGAGGCGTCCATATTAATTAAAGGTTATAAAATGTACACACTGTTCAAATGAACAGAATTTGAAGAATTTATCACACTATGGACTGATAAGAAAAATATTTCCAGAGCTAATTTCAGACAAACATTAGTGTTTGTGCTTTAAAACATCTTGTGTATGAAAGTGCACATTTCAGTGAAATGTGTTCAAGTTTGCTTTGACCAAACTATGTTAGAGTGAAGCCAAAAATGTAGTTGAGAATTTTAGATTGAACACTGCACTGCTAAAGTAAAATGTACTCAAAACGTTCAGTATATGAGAAACTGTTTAAACTTGTCTTTTGTCCAATCACGTTTCAAGCCAGAAATCCGTGCATCACCTCGGAGTAGTCAATTATCAAAGCGGCCCACGATCATCAATCATTGGGAAAGCTTGAAGTTTAGAGGAGGAGCAATGCCCGGGCCATCGATTCCAGCGCTGCTGGCCCTTTCCCCCCTTCATACCAGGCTCCTTCTGAGCTCAAAACCCAAAGAGGTCATCCATTCCCTTTAATATTTAGCCAACATCAGTTCCAACACACCGCAGTGCATGTGACATTACCGCCGCACTGAGCGCATCACTTCGGCTGCGTCCAAAACTCTGACCTGTGTTTTTTTTGGAAGTTGACCAGTTTAAGGGGATTTTCTCTTGGGATGAGCTCGGTCGTGCGGTCAGTAGACACCGGCTTAACACCGTGTAACTTATTTATTTATCTATTTATTTCTGTTCAGTGGAGAAGTGTGTTTTCACAATGCTCTCATCAAATTATGATTGTGGCATGAAAGGGGGAGGGAAGCGCGAGAAGAAGAGCACAAAGTGACGGTCGGCGATGCGGACATCACACCGGGCAGTAAGAGCACGAGGAGAGGAGTCTCAGTCTCTCTCTCTCACTCTCTCACTCTCTCTCTCTCTCTCTCTCTCTCTCTCTCTCTCTCTCACCACAGCTCCACTACTTGGCGACGGGCACTTTTGTGTTTAAGCCGACGACTCCAAATCTTTCCTTATGAACTAACACACACACACCCGTACACACACACACATACACACTCAGATAAGCGCGTGACGTTTCCAGGAGGATTGTGGTAAGTGCATGAATATCCTATGTCTTTACTAATGCTGCAGTAAATGGGAGATGGAGAGTTATAGGCAGGTAAGCTCAGGCAGTCGTGGATATAGATAGTATTTGAGATTGGCTTAGGATGCTCATGATTTTAATGAACTCAAGAGCAATTACAAGTCTTTTTTGAGTCTTTGTACAATGCTTAGAAAAAGTGTAATCTGACTAAACACTCAAGATTACAAAGCACTTTAATCCGTTGTATAAAGTATAGAGTGAATTTGATTTGAGTAAGTGAGCTGTAACTTAATGAACAATTTACTTATTTAAAAAAACACTTACTTAGAATTGTTTACTTCAGTTGTTGATTGCAGTGAAGCTATTATTACAATTATTACTAATATTGTTCAACTAAATTCTAAAGCAAGCATTTAAAAAAATCAGATACAGACTAATAAAAAATCTTATTAATCCAGTTTTCCTTAATTATAAATAATAAAAATCACTTCCTTTAATTTGAAACTTTTTCACAGTGTTGTAGCCTCAGTTTGAACTTTTTAAAGAAGGATGCAAACCTCTTGTTGACTTGGTTTTTAGGAACTGCTTCACAGTGAAGAGTAAAGCAAACAGGCACAGTATGAAGGGAAGCCATCCAGTGAAGCCTAAGATGACATTAAGGGGCGGTAAAATTTCATCTGGTGGTGTCAGATTGAGGTCAGTTTAGGGTTAAAGCTCTCGGTGTCAGTGTGGGACATGCCCAGCTGCGTTTGGATGCATTAGGGGGCAGAGGATCCATTTCAAGTAAAACAGGGAGTACAATCCTGAGCCTACAGAGCCTCGCATATCCTGTATTATACTTCCTATTGTAGCAAGAACCTGTAGGGTAGTAATGCTTCTGTACACTTCTAACACTTCTGACCCAGTGGGTCACTTCAAAAACAGGTAAAATGCAGTGATAAACCTCGTGTTTGGAACAATAGCGTTTAAAAACGTTTTTAAAAAGTGCACATTTCAGTTTTAGATTAAACATTAAGTGATGTTTTGATAAATTAAAATGGAATCGAGAATATCAAGAGGTTTGGGTGATTTTGGGAAATGTAACTGCAGTACATTTTTGTGATAGAATGAATGATTTAGTCTGATTTTTGTAAACGTCTAAGTGACTTGAGGTAGTCTGGAAGTCATTTTATTTTACTTTTATTATTAACTCTTTATTAATGATTATAACATATACTTCAGCATGGAATGCTTAGGACGTTAATTGCTTTTTTTAGGCTTATATGGTCTAGAAATCTAAGATTAGTTCATTAAGCTGAACCCTATGTGACCTGCAGAGTCTCTGCTGCTCAAACATTAGGAAAAGTTTCACGACTAGCTGTAAATTCTGCAGTCTGCATGTCGTTTAGCCTTCACTGTAGAGTATGGATCATTGTGTGTGTGTGTGTGTGTGTGTGTGTGTGTGTGTGTGTGTGTGTGTGTGGCAGGCTAGAGAGTATATCCTCGCCATTCTCAGGGAAACGTTGAAGATCTTTGCGGGCCTGCTGCGGTAAAATATGCGGCGCTTTAGCGCCATCTGGCGGAAAACAGCTCAGATTTCCTCAGAAGCCGCTTCACAGTGGAGGTTAATGAGTCGGGATGCAGATATAGTCGCCCAAAGTAATTAAAATAATGACTAAATTATAGTATAAAATATAGTGTAGATAGTTTTAATGCGCTACATATCGCTGCTGCAGTAACTAAACACAAACACACTTTAGGGTCATGAAGAGATGTCTTAAAGTGGTCATCAGCCGAAAAGAAACAGCTGGAGAGTTTTTGTTTGGAATTTGTTGTTTTTAATAAAATCTGTAGGGTAAGCGAAGGTGATCTGCCTCTCCAGCCTCACCTCACTAAAATATCACCATTATCTTCACATATGAACAGCTCTCAGCTGTTGTGGACTTTAAATGTCCTGTTGCCTGCGGCACATTCACTAAGGCTGTTTTATGAAGAAATAATATTTAGTGTTTAATATTATCAGCAGAAAAAAATAAATTGTGCGCATGCAATTATCCGTTCAAAATATTCTCATTATTATTATTATTATTATTATTATTATTATTATTATTATTATTATTATTATTATTATTATTTATTTTATGTATTAATTTATCGTTGCTTTTTATTTTAAAAACGATTAGATGTAAAAAATTATTTTATATATCCTGTATTCTTAAAGAACGATTTTGCAAAACAAATTTCTGGCACTAGGATATCAAATTTCAGGATTATTGCATCTATTAAAATGTTGGATTTTTGCATTATATATATATATATATATATATATATATATATATATATATATATATATATATATATATAGGCTATTTTAAAAAATATATTATATTTGTTTCATGGGAAGTTTTTTCTAAATTTCTAAGTGAGAACTGAAGGGCAAATCGTCATCCCGCCGCCGGGTTTAACATGAGATCTGAATGAAGTTTATGTCTGCGTGGTGTATATCAGCGTATATGAGTGTATGATAGTGTATGTAAGTGTATGTAAATAGATCGGTATTGTAAGATTAACTGCTTAACCGGGGAAACAGCGGACTGTGAAATAAAAGCTTATTTTAGCGGATTAAGCAGGTCTGCAGGGGCTCTAACAGGAGAACCCGAGTTCCCTCATCAGCAGCTTTGCTCTGTATTTACACTCGCTGCTCTGTAGCTCTGCTCTCCTTCAGTTCAACACAACAGCGCTTCTGTCCCGCTCGGCGGCTCTGCGGCTCCGGTCACCTCCGTTAACTCTGATCACCTCTAATGTGCGGATCATTCAGCTGTGATGGACCAACAGGAAACAGGGGATTCGTTATTATTCCATTCTATCTCCAGCGTTTTAACCTATTTCTGTTTCTAAATGAAACACATTGCATACAGTTTTAGTTCAAACGTCACTGAAAGAAATACGAATAATATTCAGGACAAAACATGTAAACTCTCTCACGTGATCTCTACATCTTAGGTTAAAATAAATGTCATTATTCAGTTATTTTCATTTCAGCTTCAGCGCGCAAGACATACACTCAAACCTGAATTTAGCTCCACATTTTTCACACACTTCAGATTATGATCATACTTATGTTTTTATAGAGAGATCTAGAACATTAGAGCACATAAAGCAGTTTTTGCCTGTGTTTGTGGATTAAATGTGTGTACTGTAGCTCAGGCCTGTTTATTTCTGCTGTAAAACAGAATGGACTCAGTCACAGAGATAGAGAGACAGAGAAAGAGAGAGAGAGAGAGAGAGAGAGAGAGAGAGAGAGAGAGAGATGCTCATACTGGTGTCTGTAACTTATAGACAGGACTGCTGAGTTTCTGAAATAATATAAAAAATATTCAGGAAAAATGTGGATTTTTTTTGTATTTATTCTAGTAAACAATTTACCAAATGATGAAATTTTCATGTTGTTTTTACTACACAGTATAATTAATATTCTATAATTTTCATAAAATAAAGAAAAAGAAAGAAAAGAAAAAGATAGATAGGAAAAGTTAAAGAAGGGAAGGAAAGAAAGAGAGAAAAGTGAAGAAAAAAGAAAGACAAGAAGGAAAGAAAGTGAAGGGATGAAAGAAGGAAGAGGAATGGTAGAAAGAAGGGGGAAAAAAGAAGAATTATGAAGGAAAAGAATCAAAGAAAGGAAGATAGGAAAACAGTAAGAATGGACAAAAGAATGAAAACTTGCATTTGGTAATTTAATACAGCATTTCAAGGCACACTGGACTGCACTCTGGTTAAGTGTCCAAATTGCATCCAAACACCTCAGTAAAGCATGCCTCCCCTTCATTAATATAGTAAATGTGTTAATTGGCTTTGCATGGTATCACTGAAATTTTCAGTCCTACTGGAAATGAAAACAAAGTCCGCAGAAAAGGTTTGTTTTTTTCATTTAGAGAGAATAATTAACAGTATCTGATTTCCATGCCATTAACTGATCTAATATAATATACAAAAACTTAGAAAATGTTTGAACTTTTGACTACAGCTCAAAGAGAAGGAAGGGTCATCTCCTGATATATTGCCTGAGCTCTTCATTTATTAAATAAATAGCTGTTAGTGCATGATTACAAGTAAACCATAACATCTGAGCAGCACATGATTGTCTTTATTTCATACAGCCCAAATTAAAGGCTTGAATCCCACATGCTTGTTTGAAATGTATTTAAACAAATGCTGTTGCCATGTTTGTTCGTGTTTTGTTTTCCATGTTTCTTCCTGTCTAAGTATTTCCCCCCTGGTTCTGGAAGAGTTCACACGATCAAGCAAGGCACCCAGGTAATTACCGTGCATTGTCAAATAAAGGGACTGCTGATTCAAATGAGGAGTGAAATATCAAAGAAAAGTGTTCCCTTTGCAGCCAGCCACTTATCCACACAGGAGACAGCAACGAGACGACTGCCACAGGGACACTCACGGAGGCTCTGACAACAGACAGGCTTAGATTCCTTGGTAAATATTAGAGCCCACAATATTTTGCACACAAGCAGAAAAACGTGTGAAGCTTTGCACTGTACACCTCCCCGGCCAAGCACGCTTTTGAACAGAGAATGCCTCATTTACAATGTAGCCATGAAAACCTCAAAACCCTCACTACACTCAGATAAGCTCATAATTTAGTCTCATTGCAGCTTGTGTACAGCTCTCAACATCACTGCCATCACCGTGAGATACAGCATAGCTCCTGTACACAACACAACGCCATGAAAAAAATTCCAGATCAGATATTTAATGTAGATCATCATATGAATGTTAGTTTAAGAAAGTAGCCACTCGTACACTCATTACAGAATGACACGTGGACTGAACCTGCATTGTAACCAGAATCTTGTATAACATGATGTTAGAATATGGAGATGGACTTTATATGAATTGTTATGAAATTGAACGATGATTTTATTTGTATCATCTCTGATACTGTCTCAAAATGTGACTTTAGTAGAAATTTGAACTTTGGGAATTCTTCAGACTTGACATCTGCCTCTTTGGAGAAACCTAAAGGCTCACTGGAAACAGGCTACCAGTCATTCGTCCACAAGTATATCTTGGAACATTTGCATTAAGATGCAGGCATCGTAGCTGTAATTTCTTTGGTTTGATCTCATTGACGCTGGGATGTGTATGATTATGACACAATAAAAGAAATACTTGCAATGCTGTGGTTGGTGTTTGAAATGGTTGGAGGCAAAATCCAGACTGCAAGAATGTGTGAGAGTTTAACATTATAAACACACTTCCCTCCCTCTAGCTTACAGATAGCTCCAAGGGATACTTTACATGTAAATATTCACTCAGCAAAAGGCCAGATCATTAATTATTGAGAGCCATAAAGAAGTGTAATACTTCAATGTTTAACATGTGCGTCTTATAACTCATTAGATGAGCTTGAGGATGAACTGCGAGGGCGAAAAAGCATTCCTCTAAAGAAGTCTGGGAATTAGCCTGAAGAACACAAAATGGAGGAGATCCAGTGTAAAGTGTTTTAGTTCAGTCTTAGTCTAAAAATGGCATTCAGTAATGAAGGCTCAAGAACATTGCAGTCTAAGGCTGGTTATTATCTGTCATGAGTCAAAAGGTTAATTTTCTTACATATATGTGCAGGTATAAAATTACAATATGTATGATTATACATTATACACATTATCGTTAGTGATGATAATAATAGTAAAATCATCCTGCATATGACTTTCTAACGATCTCCTCTATATAACACTACACATAAGCACCACATCATCACCAATGTAAGTATGTAAATTTGAGTTGTGTGATATACTGGCATCAGTTTTATCAGAACCATTGTAATTTTCCAAATGAGGGGGAAAGAACCAATGTTGATGAATTATTTATATATGCTAAACCTGGAAAGCCTATGTATAGAACTAATGTACGTCATACCTTTTTATAAAGGTACAAAGACAAAAAGGCAAGGCGCTGTCCTAATTTACAGAGCAGAAGGCAATATATGAATAAAACATTCATATTGAGTGGGCTATGTCAAATATGGCCACAACAAATATAGAAAGTTTATTGTTGAACTTTTCCCAGTGAATGGAGTCAGGCTGCATTCTGGCACCCATCGTCTTTGTTACACTATGGCCTGTGGCTGAGCTCTTGACAGATTGTCACAAGGTGATAGAACTCAAGTGGAGACACTAGAAGGGTGGCACTTAGAGCACAAGGAGTTTGACTTCCGGGTACACCGTGGAGCCTGAGCCTGGATCAACCCTTCAAGAAGGACTGTCCCACTGGCGTGATTGGAATGTTCTAGAAATCAGCAGTCTAGTTTTGTTGAAACAATGCTTACAAGCAAGAAGTTATAGCTCTGAGAAATATAAAATGTAAAATATTAGCATGTATTTGTCCAAAATAATGTCTCTCCATTGGAAGCTTTCATTGTTGACAACAATGACTACATTAATCAATGTAACTGTGGAGTATATCTACTGGTCCATTCATTATGAAATTTCCATACAAACTAAAGGCCAGATGTTTGTTCAAATGATGCAGAAAAATAAAATACCTACCTTTAATATGTCAGTAACAATTAGTGTTTTTATTGAACACATTTTGACAGACATTGCACAGCTAGCTCACATTATTTGAATGCAAATTTCAAGATTTCACAAATGCATGTTTATTAACAAAGATGCCAAAATGAAACCTATATATTGAATCTGCTATATGCATATAATCCCATTGCTATTAATAATTGATTAGCATAGAAGTGATATAGTTAAATAACAAACCTTTGGATCTACAAGAAAATAAAGAAACGCATTTCTATATTAAAAACATCTCAGAATGAGATGCAGAAGCAAAACATGTAAAATAAATGCTTTAAATGACTCTAAATATGAATGAATAATGATACTGATTTCTCTTGTGGATGTTCAATATGCATGAGCTACATCAAAGAGGTCTATCTTGTCATGTAGCCTATCCAGACAAGCCTTGCTTATTATTAACCATATGCAAAGTGTTGCATTCTGAGAACACTGGGTGACAAATATGGATAATACATTTGAATTTGCAGTTTGTGATATCATCTTGGGACCTCTCCCTAAAATGCCATTCAGATTTCATAACCTACCATGCAACTTCAAAATACTGCAATGTTATGAGGTTTTCAGCAATATTAAGCCAATCCCAACAAACACTGTGCTTTTCTAATGTAAAGTAATATGAATACACTAGGCAATTTGGATTTAAGGTTCTCATAAACTGTTACAAAGTGGCATGAAAAAAACATTATAACTAAAACCCATTAGCTGCTCTAAGCTGAGGTTTTGTACATAAGTCTTAAAAATGATCAATAAATACAATAACCATGAATCCTCACTTACAACTGTGAAACCAAATGGCATGTTTGCATTTGGTTTCACTGCGTGTTCAAGCCTTTACTAAGTGCCCCTTCAATTTCACTTCAGCTCCATTTGCAAAAGCCCTAGCAATATCTGTGAGCATTAGCAATCATAAACAAATGACCTCTGAGGCAGTCTGGCCCAGTGTAGGTAGCACCATATTTCATTCCAGGATGGTTATTCATGAAAATGTTTGCGTATGCAAAACATTAAAAAGAAAAAAATGAGCTAGATAGATGTGGTGCCATTAAATTAGAATATCACAAAAAAGTTCACTGTTGCTTGTAATTTAATTTTAAAAAGTAAACTGTCATGTGTTATATTCATTAAATGTAAACTGACATATCAAGCCCTTTTTATTTTACTGTTTATCAGTTTGGCTTATAGCTCATGAAATGCAAAAATCCAGAATCTCAAATTATTAGAAGATTTCAGTTTGAGTAAATTATTATTCAAACAGTTTCAACATAAAAACAGACAAAGGCTTGAAATATGTCACTTTATATGTAATAAATATAAAAATATACACACTGAAAAAATTAAGTACAGATTTGTACTTAAGAGAGTACAAAGGTTGTCACTGGGGCTGAACCTTATTGAAGTACAATAGAGTACCTTTCCATTGTTGTACTCATGGTTTTTGTACCATTTAAGGTATTATTGTGTACCCAAATAGGCTAAAATGTGCCTTTGAGGGTACATTTATGAGAAGTGTACCTTTGAGTACAAGACAGTACTTATATCACACCTCTGTGTGTATGACTTTTACTTTTATGACAGTTTACCTTTTTGAGTTTTAAACACACATTTTTGTTGTGAACACACATTTTTAAAGATTCTCTAGTAGATAGACAGAGGTAGATATAGATTTATTGATCCCAAAGGAAATCGTAGTGTGATATTAAGACATATAATTGCATATGAACACACATTAGACAGAATAAAGCAGAGAAGTTAGATTACAATATGAGATCTTAGGAATGTAAGTACTAACATAATTTACATAAATAAGCTTATTAGACAATTTGTTTCACACACACACACACACACACACACACATACACACACACTAATATAGATTTAGATAGAATATAAAGGATAGAGTAAGAAAGGTTTTCAATCTGTATCATTCTGTTAATCTTTAGTAAAGAGGCAAGGCCCAGGCACCCTGGTATGTTTTACAATGTAATAGACCTACTGCTATTCATCATGCAATCTTATACAGGCTACTCTTTTTACAGAAAACTATAACAAAATTCCAAACTTGAACTCTAATTACAGTTCATATGGTGTGTTTAGGTTAAACAGGTCAATAAAGAAAGAATAAATCCTCTGAGAGATGATCTATCAATTGGTGGGAATGCTATAGTTAACTTTAGCATAAATAGAACAAACTGCTACATAGCATCACTAAACTAGATTCTTAAAACATCATTAAATGTAGTCATGCACTATAAAAATCTAATTTATGTCAGCCCAATGTATTATATAGCTATATGAAAGGTAAAAATGCCCTGTTGATAATATCACCATTTTGCTAAAACACAGTATAATTCTTTGACAATGTGAGAGTTACAATGGCTCTTTGTAGAGTAAGACTTTTGCTACAGATACTTGAATAAAAGCTTCCCTTCACATATAATGCCTTATAGCACTGAAACCAATCAGATTAGATGTGAGAACAGTTATTCAATCTGCTAGCATGCAAATTTCAATCCTGCACAAACAACACAAACAAACCTATAAAACTAACCACACTCCACAAACTAATCATACAGTTAAATTGTCAATACACTGTAGTCAACTTTTTATTATTACAGTTTATTTAGCTGCATAACAAGAACAAATGAATGTAAGTTAGTTCCACATGTTCTAATACAATATCCAATAAATATGAGTACCGCCAGAATGATACAAACATTAAATAAGCTTTTCAGTGTGCTGTCATATTTCAAACCACAATGGCTGTGAATTGCCAATGTAAAGGGCATTGCTCAGAATAATAGTAGCCCTCTGCTATATGATTTTCTAGTTGTCTGTCCTGCCTAAGTGCATGATATGGGCAAAAACAGTCGTCAACTTTTGCTCCCCCATTATCTCTTTGTTCCTTGATGCAGTCAGAATTGAAATTTAATGCATTCTCTCCCAACTATGTCTGTTCGTGAAATCTTGTATTCTCCTTTAATATTCAATGGTTGTTAATTATTAAAGGTATGTATTTGAATTATAAATATACTAGTTATACAGAAGTAGGCAAAGCAGGCATATAGCCTGAGGCTAAATTCTTCCATTACCCATTATTTTGCAGCCTCCCGCCTCCATTTCCCTGCCTCCTATCTTTATGTCATCTCCAAAAACAGCCAGGCATTCCTTTGTACTTGGCTACCCCTCCCCACTATGACCACAAAAAAATCACCCCCTCGATATGTATGGGTACTGCTTCCTTGAAGAAGGATGTCATACCTGTCTTAAATATAATGAATCGCTATCTTCAAGGCGTCCCCGAAATCCCAGACACTCCCCTCAGAAAGCTGCCTGGTGCTCCCCCATTCAGCCATCCCACATGTCACCAATCATCTGGCATGGCATGCTGTACAGTAAATCATTAACTGTGTCAGAAATGACTGTGCTAAGAAAGGAGGCCCACAGATTGTGCAGCACACATATGTGTGAGAGGGGTATGAAATGATAAACAAAGAACTTATGCAGCCTCTGCTCGGCCTTCCTCACTCCATCGCTTCATGGTCGCCTCCTCCTCCTCCTCCTCCTCCACCTCCTCTCTCTCTTGCTCTATCTCTACACCTCACTCCCTCCTAGGAATTTATGAATAAAATACTAGAGTGGCAGGATACGGAGAGGACACTACAGTAACTGTCAAACACTAAGATAAAAAGTTCGATGAAATATTAAATTCAGGTCTCTTTTCCTGTCTTGTTGCGAGTTTATAGAGAAGAAAACTTTCTGCTCTTGCAAGCTGGCATTCCTTTTGGGCTACAATGAAATACTAGCTTTAGAAAAAGTTTGCCTCCCTCTTCCATTCTCTTGCAGTTATCATCAATGTCAAAGTTGTCATTGTCTACGAGTGAAATGTGTATGACCACATATTATTAAATATGCATTCACGTCTTTTGTAATTTGCAAATGTGCTTACACTCCTGAAATTAACTATAATATTAGATGTTTCAATATGACAATATAATGATGCACAACTATCTCATTCTATTGTTCCTACACACATGGTTTTTAAATGTGGTGAGGTTCAAAAGGTCCCTTGTACATTGCTAATCTCTTACTGACCTGCACTTTCAAGTACTGTGCTTGGCAGAAAGCTGCTTATCAGCTAATTCACAGTAAAACCCAAGAATATTCCCCTCTATCTGCTAGATACCCCCCCACACCTAC
This sequence comes from Crenuchus spilurus, assembly GCA_036984385.1. Classification (NCBI taxonomy): domain Eukaryota; kingdom Metazoa; phylum Chordata; class Actinopteri; order Characiformes; family Crenuchidae; genus Crenuchus; species Crenuchus spilurus. Next base: position 31,086 of record BRDA01004188.1, on the reverse strand, counting down.
CTCCATCAAGGAGCTCACTAATTTTCTTTCAATTTCCACTGCTCTTCTCCTTTGAAGAAGCTAAAGAATGATTGATAATAGATGAAGGAAAAGCATAGTGGTCCTGTTTTTAACCTTGCTCAAGCCATTAATCCAGTTTATGCCCATGGAGGTAATAAAGGAGACAATGAATTAGTCATTAAAGCACAGGTCAGTTTATTAGAAAGCCTGATTGAACTGTGAAACGACTTCTTGTGGGTGAGCAGGTTAGGGAAATCTGCCCAGTGAAGGATTTGAGAAAAAAAGGCTCATTGAGTCAGTTTCTCAAACCCTCCACAGAGACATCAGCTTCACCCTGAACAAATACTGTACCTCTACAGGGATCCACAAAGAGCAGAAATATCCATTAACCTTACTTACTTTCTTTTATGCTGTGGTCATGTGACTGTTGAAGTAAGGCTAGTCATTCAGTTCTTACGCTTCTTCTGAGTGAAGGTGTGTTTTGGCCCTGCTCTGGCCTACACCTCTTTTCACTGAGGGCAGAGTTGGTGGCAGAATGAATAGCTTCAAAGGCAGCAGTGTTTTAACAAGTCCCCCAGAGTCCTCCAAAGACAAGACTGTCCTCTACAAAAAATGACTCAGCCAAGTGACCTCCCATTAAGGTTATGGAGTCAAGGTAAAGAAAAGTCACTTTAACTTAGTATTTGATAAAGATTTATGTTTCTTGCAGTCTCTTTCTAATGAAGTAAAATATTTTATTTATTAAAATGTATATTAGTCTTCATAAAATAATTCAATTTGTTCATTATAGCACACTTTCTGATAATAATTGTCATTGTTTTTACATTGATATCTCAATTTCATAGCTAGATAGCTAGCTAGCTAGCTAGATAGATAGATACATACATACATACATACATACATACATACATACAAACATACATACACTTTCTCAGTCATTGGCCAAATAAATATACATATTCATATCAGAATGACCACCTTAACCATGCTTCTGTGTGATTTGCACACAACGGAATTTGACCTCCGACCTCCGTGCAGTGAAACACTAGTGAACACACTATGCTGTGAGAACATCACCTATCCGTGGTACCCGGGGAGCAGTTGGGCCTTGTTCAATGGCACTTCAGTCATGACCTGCCCGGGGACTGAACCAGCAACCTTCTGGTAACAAGACCAGATCCCAAACCAGCATGGCAGGCTTAAAATCTCCAGTAACTATGCTATGTTTGATCCATTCATACCAGCACAGCACACATTAACACACCACCACCATGGTACTGTCAATGCAGTGCAGAGAATGAGCCACCACCCAAATGTGGGGTCCACCAGAGAAACAGATGGACTACACGGACTATAGTCTGTATGGTACAGAGGAGCTCACAAATTGGACAGCTGGGAGCTATGCCACCATTTGCTCATCACTGCTTGTTGCTACATTGAACTGTTAGAAGAAAAGCTGGAAGCAGGGAAATTCACTTACATAATTTTTGTGTACATGAGATATTTTACAATGAAGTGGTAGAGTCATTTATGGCTGGCCTTATAATGAACATGCAGTAGGATTATGTCATTGAGTCTATGAGGTAAATTATAAATCTGTGAAGGTTCACAGGCACTGAGATATCTGTATATAGTGTGAGTTTAGGAGGCCTTGGTCTTTGGACTCCACTGAGCTTATATTTTTACCGTGTTAATTTGTAGTTGCCTCTCTGTATGCACACACTCCCTCTAATGAGTGAAATTGCTTATGAAAGGAATCTGTACTGGATGGGGAGAAGATTAATGCACTCTGACAACATGTCTTTCCTCGAGGTGCTTTAGTGGGTTACGGCAGAGGTGTGACGTAACCCCCTCAAAGATATCTCTCTTTCTCTCACTCCCTCTCTTTTTCTGTCTCTCAGGGAGTTTGGCCTCATAGGGAAAGGTGACAAATTTAATCATTTGGATTATTTCATACTGTAGAAGCTTCATGAAGTGAACAAGGCCTGCAGATGCAAGCATGTAGAGAGGGTAGTGTTGATGTGTCAATCAGAGCTAAACATCCTATTCACACAATGAAACAATTGGAAGACCTGGTCTGTTTCCTTTTTGCCCCCTCTTCCAGTTACTCCATGATGCCTGTTCCATCACAGGCCCCTATTTTCAAGTCCTACTGATGATAAGTGATGGACACTGCTACTAGATGGGGCCATATACTAGTGTCAGCTAATATACATATAAATATTCATATATGCATCATTACCATCTAAAATACAGTAGGTTCAGTCATTTTGACAAGCTGTACCTCCATTGTCCTTTATGGGATTTGATGCATAATACATTTCCATTTCCTATTCTGCTCATCTGCATTCCTGCATTCATGCTGAAGAGTTACAGCACATTTCAGTATTAATGTTTAGTTTTACATAGGCTTACACTAAATACTCATACACTAGGTGCCTGAAAGGGTTCTGTGGAGCCATTCACTATTCTTCCAGTGGACAATTCTTGAGAAAACTCAATTCAAACCATTCATTTGAAATTTCATTTAAATTTCAATATCTTCACATGGCATCACTGCAGTGCCAGCACTCTGCACATGTGGATCACGCCCTGTGCATGGAGCCCCAAGTGCCCACGAGGGCACCAACTAAGTCTCTGCCAACCTTGTACTCAACATTGCTGATGTTCCTGTGAAGTTCAATCTAAGGACTTCCAGCCATCTAGTAATCAATCATCAATCAAAGCATCTAGTTTTAAGTGCATGTAGTCTATGTCAGTGGAGGTTCAACACAATGGGTGGGCATGTATTTAGTTATTCAGAATATGAAATGCCAGACGTACAGTACATGTGTATTTTTTTGTGAAAACTGTAAAATGAATAGAAATCCAAGCAGAGTACATTTGTGTGGTTACAGATTAAAATGTGAACAATTATGCCTTCACTGAGAATTTGATGTGATATAGCCATATGGGTTGTGCTGTTGAGAACAGAAACTGCTCTGCTAACATGGCTATTAGCAGAATAGGGTACTAATTTAACAGTTCCTCTCAGGATATACTGACATTGAAATAAAAAGTAAAGTTTAATGTTAAGAAAGTGACTTTGTGTAAGCTGTATGGGAAAGAAAAAAGATTTTTAAAAATGTGTATAAAGTTTGTGTCAGTAGGAATCAGATTTGAAAGAATATTCAAACCATTACGTAATGTAAAAGGAAGAATAGAGGGATGAAATGTAAAGTTAAGTAATAATATGGAGTATGGAAAATTATAAATATAAATATTATGGGAATACCCCAGTTGAAGGTTTGGAGTATCTGAATGTTTAATTTGTACCCTGAAAGCTGTGGAAATGAGACTGTACAAGTGAATAGAAATCCAAGCAGAGTAAAGTTTTGTGTCTACAGATCAAAATGTGAACTATACATATATATATATATA
>BRDA01004188.1:876-27656 GCA_036984385.1 Crenuchus spilurus | reverse complement strand
ATATATATATATATATATATATATATATATATATATATATATATATATATATATATGGGATATTCTAAAAGATGAAAGAATATTAATAAAGCAAATTAAGAGTTTTGCTAGTAGCCATTAATATACAATTAACTGATAATAAAACATGATGGGGTAAGATAAAGCCAAAAAAACAAATGGCACAACAATAAAAGCTACCATATATATTTTATCTTTCTGATGTCTTACTCACTGCTTGTCTTATAATTTGAATGGGCTACAAAAACTACAATTTGAATGATTCCTATGTTTAAAAAGCCTAGAACTTTATTGAGATGAAGCCTGTAATGACTCGCGTTTCCATGAAGTGTCTATAATTATCATTACTTCGTTATAGTGACTGCTTGCGATCAGAGATAATATGAGATCACACTGAACGCAAATGAGCTTTAGCCAAAGCTGATGATTTCATTGCCGGGGCTTGGTGCAAATGAGCCCCGAATAACAGTGAACATATTGTGTCTTCGCTCAAGATCAGGACAGTAGCACCTCTTCCATGAGGCTGGCCACAGGCAGGGTGGAACAGAGGCATTAATGCCTGACCTCAGAGGCCAAAGATATATTGCATGGCTTGCTATACATAAGGTGTGGGTACCAGAGTGTAGATAATAGATAGATACACATTTAGTGAAGAATGTAAAACTTCAACTATATCTACAGTGTTAGAAAAAAGGTACTGCTCCCAGGATACAATCTAAACGAATCCTTAAAGTCCCAATTGTGTATTTTCAAACTTCACTGCATTCATTTTTCAAGCAGAAAAGGAGGATAATTATACTAGTGTATCTCCAACAATTACACTGTAGTGATAAAGTTCATAATTTAATTAATAAAGGTAAACTCTCACATTTTATATTCATTATTTAAAAGTGACACTTCAAGCCTTTTGTCAGGCTTATAGCTCATGAAAATAAAAATATCAAACTATTAGAACACTTCATTTCAAGTTTGAGTAAATTACTGGTTAAATATGTCACTTTACATGCAATAAATTCAGTTCAAAACAGTTCAAACTGCTGCTCTTTGTTTTTAAAAGCTTTGAATGGCCTTGCGCCACCCTACATCACAGAACTTGTACAAATCCACCAACCCAGTAGAGCCTTACGATCAGCTGGCCAATATCTGCTCAAGGTACCTAAATCTAGATGCAAGCACTGGGGGGATCGATCCTTTTCTGTTGCTGGTCCAATGGCCTGGAATTGTCTTCCCTTAGAGTTGCGTACCATCTCTGACCTGGTTCTGTTCAAAGCCAAACTTAAGACCTACTTATTTAAAAGGCTTTTGATGTTCAATTTTCTGACATTTTAAATTTTATTTTATCTTATTTTTATTATTATTATTTTTATTTTTATTTTTTTTAATAGTTTTATGATACTGTTTTAATTGTTTGTCTTGTTAAGCACTTTGGTCAATGTAAGGCATTGTTGGAAAGTGCTATACAAATAAAATTTGATTGATTTGATTGATAAATATAAAGATTTACAAGTATATTTTCAGAACTTCGCTTTTGTGAGGACGACAGTCAAGTAGATGTAAAAATCTAAAGTCATGACAAGGTGAGTGGAATCAATACAACTTCAAATAAATTACTTATAACAGAATGTGGTACAATTACATTTCCTAACTAAAGCTACTGAAGGCGTCCATCCCAGGGACTGCAAAGTTACTAACCCAGTGATGGTTCAGTATTTGTTTTCTGTTCCCTTCTTTTTAACATCTTCATTTTGAAAAAGTACACACACTGCCAGACATTATTGTCATATATTCATTTTGTCATTCTTTGGTTGATGGTTCTTCTCTCATGGTTCCATCTCTAACTGTTTGCAACTTATGTTGAGAAATCAGAATCAATTTAATTTCCGATGCAAAGATGACTGTTCATCCTGTTCCTGCCATATGCCAAGCTGTGAGAGGAAGCTAGAGCAAAAAATCTGTTTAAAATGCTTCATTTCATTATGAAGATATAATTGTTCCCCCTTAGCTGCAAAACAAAGAGCAATCAAACTATGTGTTTATTTTTAATTTCCCATGCATGTTTTATCTCGACATATGCTTTAGTAAGAGTGTAGGCGGAAGGGGGGTGGATTGGGGGGAAGAGAGGGATGCTGCTGTACAGAGAGAGAGAGAGAGAGAGAAAGGGGAAGGGGGGGAGAACATTATCATAGTCTTACATTTCTCCCTGCTTATTATCGTCATTCATAAGCTTAGCCCTGGTGCAAAACGTCTTGGGAGCACAGATAATGTTCGTGCTTTGCTGAGGCCAGGTTGGAGGCTGTCACAGGCGCAGACAGAATAAATGACAGGGTTCTGTCGCACAGCCTCAGAGGCATATTACTGCTCCCAAACACGCAATGAAATATCATTTTGTCAGAAGCACGTGGGTTTCAGCCATCACTGTCTAATACATGCATTGATTAATTGTAAGAATGGATCAACATTATGTCCTTCCATGGTGCCTCTTAATTGTCTCTGCCCCTCCACCCAGCTCATCGCTCTTAGTGTAATGATGGGCCGTCTGGTGTGCAGGGAACATGTGTCTGCAAGCCCTCCCCAGGTTAAAGAACTGACACCCCCCCATAACACCCTCAACCTCACCCCTTACTATATTCCAACTCACCCCCCTCTTGTCCCCCCAAAACCCCCCAGAGCAACATGCCCCCCCACACTCCACCCCGCCACATTAGACTGCAGCCGAGGCTCACCTCTCATGTTTATGTCCACGCCAGGCTGACTGTTAGTGTTAATGTATGTAGATTTCATTTCTGATGAGTGATCATTTGACTGCTCATTTTAGCTGAGATTTATGACACGCTTTCTATCTCCTGACTGCAGTGCCACTCTTATCTGTAATGAAAGAGAGGGAGGCATTAATCAGGTTTTGTCAGCGGCCCTGACTAAGACATTAAATGTATTGTACAGGGTAAGTAAACACGCTCCACAACCCTTCCTACTTCACCAGATCATCCAGGAAGAGAGGGAGAGAGAGAGAGAGAGAGAGAGAGAGAGCAGAAAAAAACCTTCATTATATTTATCATAATTTCACATCTGCTGTTTTTGAAGCAATGTACCATGAGGCTATAAACTGTGTTACAACTGTGCATAAATTCAGCTGATTTGTGGCTGGAGTAACTAATTCCTTGAGTACATTTTAGAAAAACAAGCACTGAGCCCTGAAATTGCAATTCCATAAAGGCTTTAAATTACTGAGTACAGAATCAAGAACTTGCCTGATGTGCTGCGGCGGTGACCGCATTATAGAGAGCGACAGTGCTCCCTGAGATTGAGTCAATAAAACCCAAGATGACTGAGCCATATACTCAAACAAAATTAAAGGGAGAGGAGATAGAGACGGGGCTAGAGACGTGACGAGATGAACGAGAAGCCCCACGCATCTCATTTCACCCTTTTAACCATGAGCATGCCTGAGAGGGAGGCAGAGCCTCAGATCCTCGAAGAGGGGCTAAAGGATGCATGCCAGTGCAGCATGCCAAGCTTTACATTCACATGCCTCTGAAGTGTTATAAAGATCACAATTAGAACATTCAACTGAGTTTGTAAAGTCAATTTATACACAAAAATGTCTAATCTTACTTTATGTGAAGTTCATTTAAACTTTTGCCTAACCCTTACACTACAATAATGTCACTACAGTATGTTCACTATACACCATACCTAGAACCTTTTTTCCCATTGTTGTTCATAATTGAATTCAAAAAGGTAAGCTGGTATATTTTATTTTCATTACATGCTAAGTGACATTTCAAGCCTGTTTAGCTGCCTAGAAATCCAGAATCTCCAATTATGAGAATATTTCATTTCGTGTTTGAATAAATTACTATGCAAACAGTGCTGACACAAAAAAAAAAGACTTGAAGTGTCACTTTATCTGTAATGAATATAAAACATATGACTGTTTACTTTCCTGAACTAAATTATGAACAAAAATGAACTTTTTCATGATATTCTAATGTTTGGAAATGCACTAGTATCTTGTTACTAATATGAGCATCTAAGCAATAGGGCACCTTCATAATCAAGCGCTACCTTCACACTTGTTATGTGACTCTGGCTCTCTCCCCATGAAATCATTAGAGACCAAGTTCAACAAGATTGTCATATTCTCATATGGAGTAAATGAATATGTGCATGGTGGCAGGTAGTTAGTTAGGCTGCTGGAGAAATGATCAGGCACAGCAACCAAATATAGGACTCCCAGAGAGAGGTTTACTAATAATTACTTCCCACTTTCCCACTCACAGTGATATTCGGGGTGTTCAGATTGGCCAAGCATGCAGAGCAACAGTAGGGGATGTGGCACAATATAAAATAGACATTTAGAATTAACAGATAAAATCAGGATAAACACTACACACACACACACACACACACACACACACACACACACACACACACACATTTAACAGAAAGTATTAAAGTATATTGAAGTTGTTTAGTCACTAATATCTCAGAGTGTTAATTTATGTTGTTTTGTGGACTAATATATCATGTTCTAGTGTAGCTAAAATGTTTATTGAGGTTGTTTATGGACTAATATCTCTTCTCAATACACTGTACTGAGTACAGTGTACTCACCTTCCTGACACAGTAGACTGAGCATCTGGAGCGGCAGCATTTTGGAATTTACCAGATAAATTTCGTCTAAATTAAAAGTATTTTTCATGAAAAAAATCTTGTTGACCCCAAAACGTTTGACCAGCAGTATATGGGGGGCAGATAAAACAATATAAAAGAGAAGAAAACATTAATTATTTTTAATGCCAAACAAAAAAAAAATAACTCTAGCTACATGCTAGGAGGACATGAAGCTAACTGAGCATGATGTTTACAAAACATTTGACTACAATAAATGTCATTTGACTGACAGGCAAAATGAACCAATCACACAGCGTTTCCCACGATACCCGCGCAATGTACACAAATCCCTGATAACATACAAATGTGTTTACATGCTAACAACGACTTCGAAGTACCTTTTAACGGGAGAACGTGAACTTTTTTAAGTCCAATTACCATGGCTTGCTGTGAAATACTCACTGTTCAGATGCTTACAACTAGCATTTAGCTCTTACAGTGAAGGCCAGGGTGAGTAAAAGCTCTGTCATAAGATATGTAACGGTTTTAGCATAGTATATAAGGCTGAAATCAACACAAATGACAAAAATATTACACACACACACACACACACACACACATATATATATATATATATATATATATATATATATATATATATATAATTCCTCCTGCCATTTAAGAAAACATCCAGCACATAATTATTATTTTTTAATTAAATAGACTACTGAGTCATTATTTTGAGATACTGTCATTATTTTCATACACATAGACATCATATTGAATGCTCGATCATCAATCATATTGATCATGATAACTTGTCATAGGAGTCAGCTGGACAAAATGATGCCAGGGCCATGTGCAAACTGTCACAACATACAAACCACATCTCAAGGAATTCACAGGTAAGACTAAACCACTATTTTTGCTGTATGTGGCATTTGTAATGTTATTTTGAGAGCTAAATATTTGATCATCAGAGCTGGAAAAAATTTGCAAACATTAGATGGAAGACTAATTAGGTATAGAATCTGAGACTTGACTTGAATTTGAAAGCATATAAAATAAACTACTCATAATCATTATCATAATTTCTGTTATATTGACGTTGTTGTGTATTATATTGACAACTGAGTGTGTTGTGAATCTGACTGTTGTAACATGGTTAGCTAACTTTTCTCACACTTTAAAGTGTTGAGAATGCATTGGGAAGTAGCTTTAAGAACGTTATTTCACCAGTGAGCAAGTCAAGCCTGAGGAGATTGACAGGAAAGGTCTGAATGTCAAAAATAAAGATGGAGGTAAACTAAAATGTAAAAAAAAAAAACATTTACTGTGTTGTGTGGTGTTTGCCTTACTTACTTGATCTTTGAAACCCTTGGAGCACCATGGACCTTAGACTTAAATAGCACTAAAAAAATTTTACCAGATTTGTTTTATAAGTTTATTGCAAGGTCTGAGCGAGCATGATCATATTCCCCTGCCTTTCCCTGTACCTGCTTGGTTTTGATCTATGAAAAATAAGTCAAATTTATGCTGGACAAATACAGGTTTTTAAAGTTTTGTATGACAGTCAATTATTTTCCACCGTGTTAATAATTCAAGTCATGTAAGCCTGACACTGATACACATCACTTTCTTTCATTTCTGGAAGTTATTGTAACTATCGAGATTTATTGAGCATGTCAGGAGTGTGTTCAGCTTATATATCTGTAAGGTAGCGACTTTGATGAGTCCAAAGTTTAGATACGTTTTGGTCTATACATTTCCACAATTTCTTATTTAACTCCTATGCTTTCATTTCACACTGCAGTGAGACATTAAACTGAATAATTTAAGGTGTTCTAAAACTTTTGACCTGTAGCGTAGGTTCTAACCAGTTAAAATTATTTATGGAGAAACTTGAAAGGTACATAAAACTTACAGGAGTTCCATTGTGTGTTTAAATTGTTACACTTCATTGATAACATGTATGTGCTTATTTATTTAAAACAATTAACTGGTAGTTCTCTGTCAGAAAGCATCTCAATATTCAGTTCATTTACACAGATTACTATTGAAAGTTATATTATCTTCTGCCGAAAAACATTAAAACTGCTTCTACAAATTCAGTCTGTGCTGGTAAAGCTCTTAGAATTTTGTGGGAGGAGTTTTGGACATTCTAATAATTTCTATTGTGCTGTTAAACAAAAGCACCCGGCTTGCTTTAAAAATCCAATAATAATTGATTTAAAGGCTATAAACTTTGTTCATTAGAGGGTTATACTTAAAAAATATTGGAAGTATACCTAAAAGTGTCACTTTTATGGAGAATGAACTGGATGATATAATTTGAAAAGGGTGTGATTATATTTGAAATTTGTCCTGCAGCATTTTCTGGGAGCTCGTAAAGAGCTGAAATTTAATATGATGCTTTCAGTCAGTTTAATTGAATTTTAATTGCCACTTTGGGCAGAAGGCTTAGATCGGATCAATAAAATATTAAAGATTTGGTGCTTCAGTCTGGAATGGTCTGCAGAAGCCTGCTGCAGAGCACAGTTGTGTGTTTGTGAGGAGTTTGAGGAGTGTGTGAAGAGTTAGTAGCACCTCTGTCACCCTAGTCTAATAGTACTGAGTGGGTAAATAAGGCAGGAAGAGCAAGTAGTGGATTCCATTAATTAAGAAGCTGAGGAAGAAGAGCCGGTCACCTTCAGAGTCAGGTCTTTAATGTGCCAGAGCTATAAATATTTTGAAATGTCACACCTCGCCAAGACAGCATCGGGCTAGAACTAAGCTATAAATCAGCTGCAGAGAAAGACCAGGAAGGAAAAGATGGCTCTTTGGTATTTTAGAAATAATTACTAATACAAAAAGGCTAATGTAGGAACCTATAAATTATACTAAAAAGGACTATTAGGAGATTATTAGTTTATAAAGCTATGTGCTGGTCCTTGAAAATTGCCCTTACTGAATATTGCATGTCTTTGAACAACCATAAATCAGGAAAATCCAAATTATTTTGCATAATACTGCTGAATCTTATGATTAATTCTAGATTAATTGATTGAAGTGACTTTTTGTTATTTGAGAGGATGTCAGAAATGAGAATATAAAGTAGACGGTGTTAATGTGTCCTGCACTGAACACTTCTGTATGTTTAGGATAAAGCAAGTTCATCACCTTCTTGCTGAAGATGTCCAAAAAAGAGAGAAATGTCTGGTCATTTCTTTTTTTAATCAAATTTGCTTAGCATGACAGTTTCAAACCAATATTTTAATGAAGACAGAGCTGTCAGAAAAGGCCCAGTCAGTGCAATATCAAGGCCACTGTCCAGCATGCTCAGTAAATCTGCTATTGCCTTGGTTCAGTCCTGTACTACAGTCAGACGGAATTTATGCTTCCTCCCTATGGACTGATGTGAAACTGAGAAATGGTATCAGCCATCCTGTCTGAAGGCCATAAAAGTCTAAATTAAATATCAAATTGAACCACTGATGGATGTCAGCCCACTCTAAATTCCCAAGCCCTACTATAGACAGGTGCTGCTCACATGACTGCAAACCAGACAACTCTGTTAGTGGTGATTTTCTCTGTTCAGCACAGTCCTACCATCATAAAAACACTCAAAAACTATGAGAGAGTAGAGCATCCTTAAAGGAATTACTGACACTTACCCCACATATTCTCCAATCTCCAAATATGCTAATATAATGCCAATGTGTGATTTCAGTATACCAATCATGAAAGCTATTGGAAATCCTGATGTGTGTTTGAACATAAGGCTTCTCAAAGTCTTTGTGGGTGTATTTATAACCTGAGCATGGCTCTCCTTTGAGACACAGAGTGACAATGGCTGCTGTCATATCCCTATGCTGCAGTATGGGATTCCTCTAATACTCTCCCTCTTACAATAGTTAAAATTGCTTGGCTAAAACTGTACATTATGAATCATCCATTGTCCGCTACTTGTATTATCCCCAAAGAAAATCCCAATCTGGGTCTGAGATCCTGTCTGATGGACACGCCATTATTCACAGGGCGCCTCTTCTCCATGACGACAACAGCGATGAGAGGCAGTAAAAAGACTGCCTTAAGATTAATCCTCTCGCTGTGCTGCTTCCATATCTGAGAGAAATGGAACAGCCCCAGCCTTAATCAAAAACTTTTTATCATTCACCAACTTGTGAAACTGAGTATTCTTATTCTTTGGCTTACATGCCAAGATGACATGGAAGGGCATGCTCTTTCCTTTGTTCTGGAACAAGCCAGAACAATTTATTGAAGTCAGCTCATCTCTGCCATTACAAGCATTATCTTCTTCTCCAGAATGGAAGAAAACCTTTATCTTGATGCGTTACACAAGCACAGTAATGGGCTGCTGATTCCCTACAACTGCCCTTACAATCCAGTCAGTTCTCTCCAGTCAGCATGCTTTGAAAAATTGGGATAATGGAAGAAATGTGCAAGGGAAAGTTAAACATAACTTCTTAGCTGAATAAAGAGAGGACAAGTTCAAGGAGGGCTTCTTTTATTACTGGGAGAATATACTGACCTGTCTGCTGTAAAAGATTCTGATTGCAGCTCATTTGTTTAAGAGCTCCTGTACCTAATTATAAGACACACTATATATCCAAATGTGTGTGTACCCCCTTTTTAATGAATGCCTTAAGCTACTTTGAGTTGCATCCATTGCTGACATATATGTACAAATGTGCACACACACAGCTTGTCTAGTCACTGTAGAGAAGTATTGCCAATAGGACTTTTTGGAGCAGATTGGCACTATGCCAGGTGTGGGCTTGAGTGGTAAACGTCCCCCAGCACTGAGACATGGAGCAATTGAACCATGTTCTCTGGTATGATGGTGCTTCATTAAATACTTTTAAGCTGAGTGTGGGGGTTTGAGGATGAAACTCACTAAAACTAAAGTCACCAACAGAGAACATCACCGAATCATCTCATGCTGTAACCACATCTAAACTTTAAAGTCTGATAGACTAGTCAGTGTGGTTTAGGACACATTGTGGCTTATTGAAATCTTTATACATTTAAATCCTTACCATTAGAAACATCCACTTCAGAAAGAAAGCAGCAGGGCTGATGCAAAACTAATCTTGGATCAGATTCCTCCATATCTGTGATGATCATCATCAGTAAAACTGATTCTAAGTCAGCACTTCCTACTCTTGAATTGGGTGTTTAAGATGCCAGACAATGTTTTAAGCTACAGAAGTATGTCATACTGTGTTCTAAACCACACTGACTAATATATGAGGCCTACATGAAGATCTGGATGTGTTTTGAGTGTGTCGACTTATGGTTTGGTGATATATTTGGATGGAAACTATAGTTGAGTTCTATTGTTTATTAGCAACATTAGCCTCAGCGCTTCAGTTCTAAACTAAATAAAATTTGAGCTAAATATTGACTAAATATGAGCGGAAAATTGTGTAAATGTGATTTCTGAAGCAAACAGACTGGCAGGAAATGCATATAGCACTGAGGTGTAAATGAAATGATAGCATTCAGTGCAGCAGTCTGTTGTATGTGGATGCAGATCTAAGGACTGCATTGTGTTAGTACAGTATGTGTGACAGTGTGTGTCACTCTGTCAGTTTGCTCTATGAAAGATGAAATAATTCACACTGATCCTGTCATTCAATGTCAAGGACATTGGCCTGTAATTACTGCTGTTGCTGCATTCGAATCTTACGTATTTGGACTCTGCTCGGAGGGCCGTGCATACACAGTGGAAATGCTGTGACATGATCTCATGAGTAGCAGTGACGTGTATTTAGGGTTCTACACTTTCAGTATGAAATCTGCTTTTTTTAGTAGGCTCAGCCTTGAATTAGTGTAACAATGGTTTTGGTGCTCATAAATAAATATTACACAGGTCCTTGCAACTGTTCTACCTGTCCATGCTCTGCCCGCTAATGCAGTCTTTCATAGTAACTTTTGCAAAATTAGACATGCTTAAAGAAATTGTTCACCCTGTGATTATATTTACATATTTTCCCACTTACTGTACATGTAGTCGATCAACGAAGACATGTTTACCACCTAAATTTTGCATATTTAGTATACAACTGGAGTTGTAAGACTATCACTTCTAGCAAACACTATAATGCATTAGTTACTTTTTTAGCAGTTGCTTTCATCAAAAAATATCTCAGTCCACATAATGATCTTACTTAAGATCTTGCAAATTAGTCTTTGTGTATGACTTACTGTGAGCTATAAAATTTAATAAAGCATCACCACTATAGGCAGCCACTTCAGACAACAACAGGGCTGTTGGTAAACAGATCAACTGTATTTATGATGATGGTCATCTGCAGAATTGATTCTTGTTAGAACTAACTAGTCTGAGAGACCTGCCTTAAGATTAAAATCTGTTCACTCAAGATGAGTGTTGATAATGTATTTTGATGGAAATCACTACCCAGCTAACACAAGAACGTTGCAAGAACATTGGGAGAACGTTCCATTTAGGTTATGCTAACGTTATGGTGTGGAGTTCTTGCTTGGTTATCAGAACGTTAGCAGTGAACATTAGGCTAGAACGTTCTTTGAACATTCCCTTAATGTTATTATTATTCTACACACAGTCAGGTGGCAAACAGGGAACATTCGTTCATCGTTAAGCTAACGTTAGGTTGGAACGTTATATCTAGATTTGTTCAAACTTTAGTCAAAACCTTCAAAGAACATTCTAGGGATGTTGTCATTTAACAGAACCATGCAAGAACGATGCCAGAATGTTAGTTTAACGTTCTGTGTTACATGGGTTGGCTAGTTAGTTGATTTTAAGTTATGTTGTTTATTTTGTTATTTTTGTTTTGTATTACTACGTTCTATTTTTTGTTAGCAGTGTTTGCCTTGCAGCTCTTCTAAACTAAAGAAACAAAATTTAGACTCCAAATTTTTCAATTTCCAGATGTCTTGACTGATTAACTACATCTAAGCTAAGTGTAATATTGTGTACATATGATTTTTGAGAACATGATGTCAATTATAATTAATTTAAGCAAGAGCTTATGTTCATCACACTTGCCCAACTAACCAATGTTGTTTTATGTAATCAGAACTAGGGAGGTTGCCACTTTGGTCATTTTAGCTTGATCACCTCAAAATAAATGTACCTCCAAAATATCCTAACGCATGGTCTTTTTCCACATATATAAAATACATACACTATATATAAATTATATAATACAAAAGTATTGGAACATCTGCTCATTCATTCTTTCTTCTAAAATCAATGGTTAAATATAGTTTAGTAAAGTTTATAGTAAAAATAGTTTAACCTGTTTTTGTAGTAACTGGAGTAACTGACCAGGGAAGGCTTTCTACTAGATTTTAGAGCATTTTGAGAGGATTTGATTGTATTCAGTGACATGAGTATTAGTAAGGTCAGAATGTTGGATGACCACCACCCCACCTCATCCCCAACTCATCCCAGAAGTTTTGGATGGAGCGCCATCATTCCACATAGCACAATTTCATTTCTCCACAGCTTAAGGCTGGGGGGCATTATATGCCTAGAGCCCACACCTGGCATTAGGCATGATGCCAGTAGGATCATGTTTATCTTCTCCAGAGAGTCCTATTTTATTGGCAATACTTCTCCACAGGGACTAGCTAAGTTATGTGTTTGCATTTGTCCATCTGGGTCAGCAATGGGTGTAACTTAGAGCAGCTGGCTTATTTCATTAGAAGGGGTGTCCACAAACATTTTGACAAATAGTGTATCATTTCAAATTTACAACAAGTTCTACATATGAAAAATGTGCTCAATAATTTCTCATTATGTTGTATGTATAATTTGCCAGGGTTATGTAAAACTTGTCCAATTTAAAAGCCGTTGTTGCAGAAGGTCATAGCTGTGGGCAGAGCCACTCTGTAGACAGCTAAGGTATCTGAGGCACATGCAGAAGAACTTCTGGACAGGTTACATGCTAAATGTTATTTAAAATTGTAGTAGTTACATGTGCCTACATACAAATCAGAAACAGTACAGTTGTTTGCTTTAGTTTAACAGAGAAAACTATGCAGTAGCGGATGAACTTCTGGCCCTATTTTTGTATTTATTGTGGGAATAGCTGTGCAGGTTGCTTAGTGCTAAGGCTGCGGCGTTCGCCGGGTTTTCTCTGGGACATGCCGACAGAGCGGCTGGGAAGTCGCTGTACGTTCTGTCTAAATTGGCAGCTGGCAGGCAAATGAATTCAGTGTGAAGTGAACCCACAGAAGTGCAGGTTCCTGCTGCTCAGGCAACAAAAGGCCTCCGTGCAAGACATCTGCTGCTCTGTTATCAGAATACATTTAGTCACGTGCCCCCGGCTCGGCCCCTGCTCCTCCATTATGTCAGCTGGGAGCCTGCTTGTCTTTTTCTTTCTCTCTCCACTCTCTCTCTCTCTCTCCTCTAGCGGCATTTTAAAATCTCTTGTTCTCACTCATTTACTGCTGTAATCCTTCCTCTTTTTTGCCTCCTCTATTTGGAGAGTTTAGGGCTGGCAGATAACCCACTGACTGCCTGCTATCTATGGATCCTTACGCGTGAACCCACTGTGAATGATCACAAGTGGGCCTGAGGAAATGCCATGCAGAATCTTAATGAGTTAGTCTCACAGAGGCAAAAGTAAATTGAGCTTACCACCATGATAAATTAACCTAATGAATGCAATTGTTCTGTGGCACGCTAGCTTGGGTTGGTGCCAGATGGTCGATACTTAGCACCCACTA
Organism: Crenuchus spilurus; assembly: GCA_036984385.1. Lineage (NCBI taxonomy): Eukaryota > Metazoa > Chordata > Actinopteri > Characiformes > Crenuchidae > Crenuchus > Crenuchus spilurus. The sequence continues at coordinate 14,300 of BRDA01004188.1, read as the reverse complement.
TTTTTTTTTTCTCTCATAACGGATAATAACCATTAATGTATGATGGAGACCATTTTTGGAGGGTTGGTTTTGCCTTTGCGTATATTGAGATTAGACATTTGCATTTCTTTAATTGCTCTGTGCTGATTGGTTGGTGTTATTATTTTTTGAAACTTCAAGCTATTACCATGCACCCACTGACACTGCTCATGATATCCTCAGAATTCAAACACAGCTTTTTGGATTAGCTGAGTGTATGTTGCACTCCAGTCTTTCTGCTATCTTTTCTGCCTCACTAGCAGAAGCTAAACACAAGCCCAGAAATGATTTCTTAAGTAACCTCTGACACAGAATGGGTGGCACGCCAATGATTCTATTTTCTTTTTATTGTCAACCACTAAGTTGCATAAAATCCTCCACTTTGTTTGCCGCTTGGTAAAACCAGCAACTGTGGAGCAATGATAGGGAGAATGAAGACTAGCTGTGTGCGTTTAGCAGCCTCTGTTTTTAACTCTGCGTATCCACTGTTTACTTAAGCACTTAATCCTACAGAGAGCATAATTTGGTGAGCATGCCTTATCCCTTCTTATCCTTCTCAGCAGTGCAGAATAGAGTGTGGTATAGCTAGTTAGGAAATAAGGAAGCCCGTGCTGGGTGGGTCGTCGGGGGAGTGAGTGGCACATATCCAGATGTTCTCCGCTTTTCCAGGATATCAGTGACACCCCAGCATCAGGACCCCTCTCCCTACATATCCACTGGAGCAGTTTACCCAGTAATGACTCTTTTCGCCTGGGGCTCCACCACATCTGTGCATCTCTCCTCCTCTCCTGTCTCTGAATCTCTTCATCCCTATCTCCATTCTCTCTTCTTGGTTGGGTGTCATGCTCATCTGCCCTGTCGCTCACACAGAAAAAACACCCATGCCACACATTTCCCTCCCAGAGCTCTTCTTAATAATGGAAATTTGGGGCCTTACCTTAATTATGCCAGCCAGAAGAATATCAATAACCATCAAGCAGTTTCTTATGCAGTACAGAGAACTAAAGCAAGCAAGTATTCTGGGTTGACAATCAATAGTAAAAATGTTAATGTTATGGCACTGTTTCAATGTGAGACATTAATGGTTGATTTACCAACTGGAATTCTTCTTAAATATTAGTTTCACTGTGTCACAAATAAGCAAAATAGCACAAAATACCACTGTGCAAAATATGCTAACAGTAGTCACGTATCTTTTACTGAAGGGAAAATTACTGAATTTTTCAGTCGTCTCCTGCTCTATAGTTGGGTTGGGGTTGATATCCCTTTACCTAGCAGCTGGGTCAGTGTGACTCTCATTCAGTCAGCTGCTTTGGTTTAGGTTGCACTCTTGCAGCCTAGTGTTATTCAACTCACCAGTTGATATTGTGAATGACTGTAATATTACTAAACTCCATCAGTCACTGACTGTCATAGATGTAAGTGCAGTTGTATATAATATATACCTGTGAATGTGTGTTGTTGTGCCTAGCACCAAGATTTGAAGCCAAAACAACACCTTGATGTTCCTCAAACCATTTTTGAGCATTGTTGGAGAGTGGCAGGGTTCCTTATCCTACTGAATCCGGCCATTAGAGAGTACTGTCACAATGAAAGGGGCGAACTTGGTCTACAGCAATATTTAGTTAGGTGTTCAGACCAGGCTACCTTCATTATTTAGCTCCTGGTGAGGCTCTGACGCTCATGGTAAACCTTTACACCATAGGATAATTCAAATTTACTTCAGCTGTTAGATGTGGTTTGTCATATTGAATATTATTTTTGTTAATGTAATAATTAAACTATGGTTGCAGACAAGAGTGTACATGTTTTGACCAGTAAAGTGTTCAAACACTACATCTGCCATCTTACCTAATACATAACTCCACCACTGTAATGCTACACAGTAAATCTACAAGTGTTAAATCAACACTATTAGAGTTAAATTAACACTGAGGGTGTCAAAATGTAACACTCTCTGTGTTAACTTAACTCTAATAGTGTTGTTTTAACACTGGCAGATTTACTGTGTATGCATTAAAAGCCCCATTCACAGACATTGCTAATCCAAATAAAACCTTCTCTGATTTTGTGTTTTTGGGAAAATTAGATAAATGTCTGTACTTTATTGATAAGATCGTTAGCTTGGCTGGCTAGCTAGTTGGCTAATATATGCTCCAGCTTGCACTTAGTGTGAGCCTTAAAAGTTGATAACACTTTGAAAAACAAACAAAATGCACTTGATGTTCTGCAAATTGTGACTCATCATGTTACTCAGTGTTATACATAATAAAAATATTTTAAAAGTGTATTTTTCCTGGATGTAGCTGGTTGTACTTGTTGTAGCTGACTCCTAGCTTTCTGCATTTTTAATTCACCCCCAAAACTCCTGTAGAATCATGAGATAGCTCAGTGTGTTGTCATTGCATACTTGTTTCCTGATTCATTATGTATTCCGGATCATTTTCACATACTGCAAGAAGAATACTGTGTATTCGGACACACCAGCCATTCTCACCTACTGCTTTTGAGTACTCTGTAGTGTGGACGTAGGCATTTTTGGATGCTCAGATATTCTGCGGATTAGTATCAGTACTTGGTATCAGGAGGAAAATTGGTATCAGTGCATCCCTACTTTTTAGCATTAAGTGCAGAGTTTTCATTTTGTATTACTCTCAGTTATGCAGTTTGGTCCAGCAGTGCACACACATAAGATAACACCAGACACACACACACACACTCAAGCATACCCGCACACATGTGCATACACTCAGACAGCCCTCACACTCTCAGCACACACAGGGCTGGCTGGTGTGCTCACCCCCAGTCTTGTTTTCAGGTTCATTAAGCCCCAGTGCTCTACAGTTTGGCTGACAGGATGAGGAACAGTGGAGAGATCTCACCCTGCAGGTATCCATGGCGATTATTATTGGGAAAAAGCCACTCTCGTTAGGGTCCTTGTTACGGCTTGAGGGGGAACAGCTAATTAGGGGGACAAGCACTGCTTGAAAATGAGTCGATTACACCTGTGGACTTTTGGCTTAAAATACCTCGGAATTTTTCTGCGAGCTCTCTCTGCCGCCTTGCCTCGTTTTCTATCTGCAGAGTCCATTTATTTCCAGTGAAAGAGAGAGAAAGGAAGAAGTGAAGGACAGATACTGTCAGCCATTTGAAAGGCTTTATGAAAATGATCATCCAATTAGCAGCTATGATCAAATCAGGCATGAGCCCTCTCTGGAAGGCTGGGTAATTTCCTTCCCTTTCTCTCTCTCTCTCTCTCTCTCTCTCTCTCTGTCTCTCTCATGTGGTATAATTTTACTGAGCTCAAATGAACTCATGAGAGAAAATTCAGTTAGTTTTCTCATCACTGGTAATTATACTAATACATTGGAAATGCCTTTTACAAAATGCATGAGCCCTCTAAGCCACCTCATTAACGTGATATAATTTTTTGGCAGAATATGTATCAAACCTATTATCACTGCAGCTATTCTATTCTCAATCCTCTCGCTACAGAAAAAAAGGATTGATCAGATGGGGAAGAGAAGTAAAAAAAATCGTCACTATTTGCACTTATAATGAAGTACAGCTCTTCGTCAGCTGTCTCCTCCTCGCACACATCATCTCTTTATCACAGCTCCTTCTAGTCCTGTATTCTTTCTAAATGTATCCGTCAGAGCTTTTTATGGCCTTGACGACAGCGCAGTCCTCCTAGATATGTGTTTAGTACATTATTTAAAACAAATATTGATTCTTTTCAGCTCTGGCATGTACAGTGGATGAGTCAAGCTGGGCCAGTGCTGAAAAGCAAATAAAGCAAAGTGACAGAAAAGGCAGAAAAGTGGCATGCTGAGGGAGGATTTGCTGGATTCAATGGCCGTAAAATCAAGATAGATCTGAAAGTATTTATGCCACTTAATGTAACTGCTGGGTAGGGGCCTTTGTTGAAACATGAGTTAGTTCCAGAGTTTAACCCTACAGAATTAATTTCTATGCTGTGATCAGGGCTACTTCATCATCAAGCTCTTTATGGCGAGTTAGTAATGTCATTAGCCACCACTTACTGAAATGCAAGAATACACTACACTGTTTTACAGCTCACAGAAAGAAAAGGCAGGTGTACATGTCAATACATCTGAGTGGCAAGCTGGTGAGGATGCTGAACGATAAGACTGACAGAGCAGGCCAGCTCACAACCCCGGGAACATTGACTCGCTCAGACGATGTATTATTCATCTGCACTCCATTTTACATTGAATGCAAATATTTTAGCAGTGGACCCTTATGTGGAGATCTGTGCATTTCACCTTATACTGTGTTACAGAAGTGTACAGTATCTTACCCTAAACAGGTACTGCGCTTGCTATGAAAGTTAATGCATTCAGAAAGCTCTGGACTTATGACCAGAATTATGCAGTTTTGTCATCAAACAGCTGCAAAATGACCAGAAGCATGCAGCGTTTGCCCTAAACAGCTATTAAATGCCCCAAACAGCTGCTAAACTTGATCTACCTAATCATTTTAGCTACGACTAAATGTCATTAATTTATTAATTTATTACAAAAACATGCAGAACCATTTTTTACCTTTGCTACAAAATGACAAGAAGCATATACATTTAATCTCAAACACTAAATATGACCATAACTATATACATCTAATCTCAAACAGTAAAAAAAATAACCATACATACATACATCTAACTTTAAATTGCTAAAATATGACCATAACTTTATACAGTGGCATGCAAAATTTTTGGCCAAGCTTTTGTGATGTAAATAATCAGACCAAGATGAATTATTTCAGAACTTTTTTCACCTTTAATAATACATGTAATCTGCACAATTCCTTTGAAAAATAAACTTGAGTATTTTAGGGTGGAAAAATTAAAATAAAGAACTAAAATAATGCAGTTGCACACCCTTAAACTAAAACTTTGTTGAAGTGCCCTTTGATTTTATGACAGCATTCAGACTTTTTGGATAGGAGTCTATCAGCATTGTACATCTTGACCTGGCATTCTTTGTTCACTTTTCCTTGCAAATCTGTCAGATTATGTGGGCATCTCCTGTGTTCATCCCTCTTCAGGTCAATTGACAGATTTTCTATTGGATTAAGATCTGGGTTCTGCCTGGGCCATTCCCAAACTTTGATCTTCTTCTGGTAAAGCCATTGTTTTGTCAATGTATGATTTGGGTCATTGTCATTCTGAAAAGTGAAATTCCTCTTCATCTTTAGCTTTTTATCAAAGGTTTGAAGGTTTTGTGTTAAAATTGACTAAAATTTGGAACTGTTCATAATTCCCTTCACTTTGACTAAAGCCCCAGTTCCAGCTGCAGATAAACTGCACCAAAACATAATGCTGCCTCCACCATGCTTCACTGTGGGTGTGGTGTTCTTTCGTGATGCACAGTGTTGGCTTTGTGCCTAACATACCTTTTGGAATTACGGCCAAAATGTTCTACCTTGGTCTCATCAAACCATAACATGTTTCTCTACATGATTTTACTAAAACATAGCCGATTTTTAATGTTTTTCTTAGTAAAAAAAATGCTTCTGTCTTGCCTTCCTACACAGTAAATCTGCCAGTGTTAAATCAACACTATTAGAGTTAAATTAACACTGAGAGTGTCAAAATGTATGTTCGTTTAACTCTAATAGTGTTGATTTAACACTGGCAGATTTACTGTGTACCACACAATCCAAATGTGAAGAATACATGAGATTGTTGTCACATGTACCACACAACCAGTACTTGTAAAAAATTCCAGCAAGTCCTTTAATATTCCTGTAGTCCTTTTGGCAGCCTCCTGACCAGTTTTCTTTTTATCTTTTCATCAGTTTTGGAGGGAATCCAGTTCTTGGTAATGTCCACTTCTCGATCACCTATCTTCACTGTGTTCTGTGGTATATCTAATGCCTTGGGAATGTTTTGTCCCCTTCTCCTGACTGATGCTTTTCAACAATGAGATTCCTTTGATGCTTTATAAGCTTTATAATGTGGCTTTTGCTGTAAGGTGCAACTGATTAAATATCAAGAAAATCCTACTAGAACAGCTTAACTTTATTTGGGGTTAACAGAATGATGGCAGGTGTGTATTATTAATTAACATGAGTTTGAATGTGATTAGTTCATTCTGAACACAGCCATGTCTAGAGTTACTACTGTGTGTCTGTCCATATTTATGCGACCACATTTTTTTCACTTCTATTTGATTTCAGTCTGTTTTTCAGTAGAATTGTATAGATTATGTTACATTAAAGATGTTCTGAAGTGATTAATCTTGGTCTGACTGTCACAAATTTAACAAGGGTGCCTAAACTTTTAAATAAATTTTAAACAGCTACAAAATGACCAGAACTATATACCACTAGCCTTAAACAGCTACAAAATGACCAGAACTATATACCACTAGCCTTAAACAGCTACAAAATGATCATAGCTATATACTTCTAACCTGAGACAGCTACAAAATGACATACATTGTACGTTAAAACAATATTAATTTTACCAAAACTTGTAATGAACCATACATTCAGAAACAAATGCTACTTTTCTGTTGTGTCCAAAATATCAGATAAAGCCTGAGATAAAGTTATTAGTGAGGTAACAGGGCTTGCATGCCACAGACCACAGTAATATCCTACTTTAGCCTTGCACTATGAAGACTGACATTACCAAGCGTGTGCATCTTAAATACCCTCCTGCTATTGTAGTTCCCCACTACTGCTAGCCCCAAGCCAAACAGTCTGACTGGCTGAATACTTATTAGCATCTACAGAGGAGGAGAAAAGGAAAGAAAGGCAGAATAGATTTTAGCCTAGGCCTCTAAAATGTACATGTTCATTACAGTAGGTGACTGCTAGGGTGCAGAGGAGGAACCGCCAGGACAAAAAAAAATAAAAACAGCCCACCGCCGCCAGCAGGCCGACGCAGAACATTAACACTATAATTTACATAAAATTACTTACATACTGCTGCAGTAATTGAATTTGTTTGACCAGTACAGTGCAACTGTGAGGAATAGATTTAGAAAGGCACACGAGGGAGCGCTGCTTACTCTTCCAGATGGGCGACTTTCCCTCTGAATATTACCCTGAGAAAATGAACAATAGTGACACTATAAAAACCTTGATTTCATTTATGAAGGCTTCCGCTTGCTCGTACATGCAAATGCATACACACACACATATACACATACACATACACACCCTCAGACAGTCTCAACTGGTACACCTCCCAACACACGCAGGATTTGAATATCAGTTAGTTCTATTTTGTGTGTTTTATTTGCATCTGTCAAATGTGACTGGATTCCTTCTGCTGCTCCCTTGCTAATAGGAGGCATATACAGTTATTATCCACACGCCAGCAAGTCTCTATATTTGAGGCGAGGGTCTCAAGAAACAGAGCACAATTCTGCTTACTTGTCCCCAAAATAACATAACTGGTAAATTCTTATAGCACACAATACATGTACCATGTTTTTGTATTTCTGAAGGATTTTTGCAATAGTATATTTCTAATGAGTCAGTCTGAAATGTCAACATAAAGTTAATTTAAGGCTTTCTTCCTTGTTTGTATTGAACGTTCCTTCTCTTGACAGTGCCATTTTTGATGTGCAGCTTAGGTATGCATGAATTTGTTTAACAAGGTTGATGTCCCTCTCAGCGCTGAGCATTCTGTCAGGCTCTTGCCTCTGTCAACAATCTCCTCCGTCTCGCTGTCTATCTCTGTCTTTCTGTCCTCTTCTGTTTTTCTCAATCCATCTCTTCTCCATCGAACCCCTCCCTTTCACTTTGTCACTATCTCTCTCGCTCTTTCTCTCTCTCTCTCTCCTCAGTTTCTCCATCCTTTAGCTTGTAAATATGTGTTGTGCTCTTAAACGTGGGCTTTGTCTATGTCACCTATATGAGATTTCTGCTCTCTTGGTCTTGCCGCCTGTTTTAGATCTTCAGAATTTTAGCAGAATTAAAGCTTATTTTAAAAGATAGGCTCGCCCTTGACAGGTGAGCTGTCACTCTCACATCTCTGCTAGCCGGTCTTTAGATTCCACCTGCTCGCAGCTAACCCTGTCAACTGACAGAAAAAATACCCACCACCACCAGAGAAAAGAACTTAATGTCCTATTCACCCCTGTCACCGTTTGAAAATTGCTCAATCTTTTTTTCCTTCTTGCTGACGTATTATTATATATTGTTTCCGGGGGAAGAAAGAAAGGGGGAAAAAACCTTTGGTGTTATTACCATTAGAAATATGAAAGTTTGAAAAAAAGCCACAGAACGGGACATTTTAGGGGAGAAGGTTGAGGGGGGAACGGTTGTAAGGATGTAATTATTTAAAATAGTCTGCTAATGTGTATTATCATGTCATTAGATGTAAATGAGATGGAGCTAAAAGGCCTGGAGTTGAAGACTTGTGACTTGCCTAAAAAAAAAAGAGATTGAAGCAAAAAAGCTGAGCAGGAAGAAAAAGCCATTTTGGAAGCCCCTAAGACACATTTCTTATGCTTGCTGTGCAGCATATGTAGTAGATTTAGGCTTTTGAAGCAGCGTTGAGAAAATGAACCCGAAAAAAGAGCCCTTTAAATGAGAATTAATATCTCCTATTAACCACGTTGTGCTGAAACAGGTAGAGGGGTGGAATGTGCCACCGCAGCGTTTGAACGCAGAGCCCGATTTTGTGTGAGGTTGCCATGAAAAGAAAGCAGCGTGTGTATTCTAGCATTTGATCCCCAACATGAGTGAGCATCATTCCACTCCAGCAGCTTAATAAGGCTGTCTGGCCTGCCAGCTCTTTATGGCCTGAAGCCCTGTTATCAGAAACATTAGGCTGAATATTAATGTCCCACACCGAGACGAATACCATTAAGCCTGACTGGCCATTTCTCTCTGTCCTTTCTCACCACTGTACAAGAATTAATGAAACGTGGGTAACACACAGGGGGAAAAGTGCAAGTGGACAAGAGAGATTTTTACTCTTTTTTTTCTTTTTTTTCTGGACGGATAAATAAATGTCTAGGCATCATGTTTTTTGGCAGAAGAAGTTTAATCCTTAGAGTTATTTTGGTGCCGTAGGACAAGTAAACTACTTTCCCCTTTTCTTCTGTCAGGTTTCCTGAATTAATTCCTTCCCTGCAAGACCTTTGTACGAGACTAGCCAGTAGAAAAAGGGGCTAAAAATGACAGTTTGATTATGACCTTCCTTCTTTTTTTTCCTCACTGCCTCAGAAGAGGTTTACATTTGAAGCAAGTCCGAGCTGGAAAGCACTTATTACTCCCTAAGTGCTGTGGGGTTGCGTCCTGGGCAAAGTGAGCTGTTAAGGGATATAATTTGAGCAGAATAGCCAGAGGAGGGCTTTTGATATGCAGAGGAGCCGACCCCTGCACAGCTCCTTTAATTGGGTTTTTAATTTTCCAGGCCATCTGACAATATCAAACATGATCCCTGAGCTTTGCCACAGTGATTGGAGGCACAGTGACAAGAAAGCTGCTGCTCAGTCATTGGCTCAGAGTCGGTGTGTGTGTAGCTGGGATGCTTCTGAAGGAAATGTGAAACTGGGAGAAGATAGATTGGAAAGCTTTGAATGGAAATTTGTTCAAAACAGTTAAGAACCCTCTCTCTCTCTCTCTCTCTCTCTCTCTCTGTGTGTGTGTGCATACGGAGCAAGAGGCAGTAGCACTGGAGTTTTTAGTGCCGGGGCCGTTACCGTTCCCTGTTTGTCCAATCAGCGAGACCACACAAAGAGTTTCAACCTCCTAATCTCTTAACCAAACAAGACAGCAATTACACTCCTTGATAAAGCAGGAACATTTCCATCCGCTCTGACAGTGGAGTGGGTGTGAGAGTGCCTCTATCTCCCCAGCAGCCTCTGGTTTGTTCAGATGGGGTTTAGAAAAGGAGAAAGAGTTTTTTTTTCCCCTCCCTGTCTGTGATTCTCTACCCCAGCCCACTCTGCAGCACCTGCCAGTCAAATGTATTTTGGATGTACTGACACCTGGTCTTGTCATAATAATGGGCTTAGCTCAGCATGTGCTGTCCTGAAAATGCATAAGTGAGGGGTAAATATGGTCACAGTGAGATAATGTCACACTATCATAATGAGATTAAGCCATTTTTTGAGCAAATTACATTTCGTTTCATAATATAAAGTGGCTGTTTGTCAAACAGTGAAGGCAGAAGTTTTAATGATCATTTAAAGTAGGCCGGTGCTTTTTCCCTGGCTAACTTTTTTACCCTTATGTCTTGTCCCAGTTTATGTTTTTGTGCAACTTAGCAAGTCTCTCCTACACATTGCATCTTCCACAGCTCCACTTGAGGCTCGCCGTTGAGGCTGAATGTGTTTCATTATGTTCTTGAGGACCCCCAGCCATGAACAAACCTAGATCTCAGCGGTAGCTCTCACCTCTGACCTGCAAAGCCATCACAAACATGATAATGCCATACTGTGGAGATATTTCATATTTTTATACACTCAGGCCTGTGTTATCACTCTCTGTCTCGTGCACACACAGGCACGCACACTGACACGCAGGAATCTCATTAAAGAAATCATTAATTGGCTTCAGACAAATGTTAATGATTTACGAAACAAAGCCACTGCATGTATGAAAAATTACAATCCACAAAGTAATTACTACATCCAATATTAATTTAATTATAGCATTTCTGTGATACAGTAATTTGGGAGGCTTTTCTAATCACACGGACTCTTGAAATAAATTAGCAGCAGTGCCAGCAGGAACTCACTAGGGGAAACACAGGATTATCCACTTTCAGAGGAAGAGCAACGTTGCATTTGAATGGTAATGCAACTTCTGTTGTCAGCCAACATGGGACGTTTGAGTACTAAAGACATTTATTCCTAAGAATTGATGATGTTTCTTGAGTATACAGCACAACAGCTCAGCTGTATAGCTTTACAGTATTCTACAGAGGAAATAAATGAATAATCTGATTTTGGTGCATCTTCTCACACTGTAATTGCAGCATGTGTGAGGAAGGCGAAGGCAGAAAGCTGTGGACGAGGGAGTCTTTGTTGTAATCTTTTGATTCCAAGCTCAGTTCTCTCCCCTGTTCTGCAGCACAGGCCTTTTGATTGACAGAAGACTTTTTGTCTTTCTCTGGTCTTCTGTGTCTTTGCATTTATGCACGGAAAGTGCTGCTATTGTCTATTAACTCTAATTGTTTAGGATGGTTGTCAGATGAATTGCTCCATGCAGGACATCCTTTGTGATTTCAGTTTGTTCCTGTGGTGTGATTAGGTATAATTTAAAGCAATATGTAAGCATGCACTAGTTAAGTGTGGCAGAAGTTGTTTTTTTTACACTTTAAAACAACATATTGTCGCATTCTAACATTATGTCCATTTTGACTGTATACACTATTAATAAAAAATTATCTAGATATGATGCAGCCATGATATGATTTTGGCTAGTATGTGTCTCTGCCTGTTACTTCATATTCATACACTAAAAAATGAGAAAATCATGAAAAAGTTCATTTGTGTTCATAATTTAATTTATAAAGGTAAACTGTCCTATATTTTCTATTCATTACATGATTTTTTAAATGTTACTATTGTTTTGATAGTAATTTACTCAAATTCAAAATTTGAAAATTTATTTTGAATTAATTTTCTATGATATTCGAATTTTGGAGAAATTATCATTAGCTGTTTGGATCAGTGGACCAATACAAAAGGTCCAAAATGACTAGGAATCAGTAATTGCATTTCCAATTAAAATTAAGAAAGAGGCTGCCAAAAATGAGGTATAATAAGATTGTGTCCCAACTGTGACAACATGTAACCATGAGCTAGTTACACTTGAACTTACACTTGAACTTTTTTCCCCAATTATTTGCTGATTATTCTTCCGACAAAGCGGGAATCCTACTTTCTTTTCAGCAGAAGGGAACATCTTGTGGTTGTGGGGACAGCTGTGCCTGTGGCCGAGGTGTAAATCAGCCTTGGAACATGTCAAGAAGTGAGATATCCGACCTAAAATTAGAGAAGGAACCTGTGTGTATGCATAGCGAGGATGGAAGCGAGGAAAGGGGGGTTATAGGGGGAGGGGTTGAAGTGTGTGAGAGGCATGTCCACCCATCCCTGTTACTGTAAATTAGGCCTCTGGATGAATCAGACCCAGCTCCTCAGGAAGCAGCTTCCTGGAGTCAAAAGTGCAGGAGTATTTATATGATAACACTACTTCAGCATGGCCCAGCCACCCACATGGGCCTCCACCAACACTCACCTTCATGTCCTTACACTGTAATTAAAAGCACAGTAGGAGTATGTGTGCACATAAATCAGTTATTCAGACTATGCTCACTTCCTCTAGAAAAGCCTGGAAAAGACAACAAGAGAATTACCTTCCAGACATGACATACCTGAACCTCATTGCTCATATGAAGTGCAGTTTGTTTACATTTGAGTATCAAGCTTCAAACAGCAAGAGTTTTTAATGAAAGATTTGACCTGCTGATGTTATTGATGCTGTCCACATTAACATGGCAGATCATTGTACCTTTGCTGTTTGTGATTCAGATGACTGTTACTAAAATGACTGTGTTCATGTTAATTGTGTGGAGACAGTTCAGCTCATAAGTTTAAACTGTTTCTGTGGGGCTTTAGGCTTTAGTCTGTCCTGAGGGAGTCACAGAGCAGAAACGGGTCACACAGGTGCTTGAGCTCTATTTATATTTACTGGAACACGAACAAAAGAAAGAAGTCTTTAAAAAAAGGCTGTTACTATTTTAAATCACTTGTTGAATACAAGCCTGTAATAGTATTCATTGCTGCTAATGCCTTATATAGTAATACTAATAATAATAATAATAATAATAATAATAATAATAATAATAATAATAATGATAATAATAATAATAATAATAATAATAATAATAATAATGCATTTTATTTATATAGTGCTTTTCAGAGACCTCAAAGACCTCAAATATAAGCCTGTACTAGCTAAGATGATTCTCTTAATGGAAACAAAGCACTGTTGTACGTCGCTCTGGATTAGAGCATCTGCTAAATGCCATAAATGTAAATGTAAATAAAGTAATATGCTGATACATATTTTAGTCATATTGTAACTTTATATTTTTGGTGTTTTTAAAGCATTTAAAAATATGTCCCACAAACAATTCAAGATAAATCATGAATTATTTGGAATAAAATTATGTAAGATTAATATATATTCAATCTAAGACCATTTCTCCTTCTCTTATAAACAGTTTTTTAACGTGATTGTGGTTTACGTTAGGAAACTTACTACATAAAGGATCACGGCAGAGACCAAGGTGTCCCATTGTACAAAATTAGTGGACAAGGTGGAGGCAAGAAGGTTGTCACGAAACAAAGGTAATTCTCTTAGTAGAATCGATCATGTCCGAATATAAACTCCAGAAACTCCAGAGA
>BRDA01004187.1:83864-94052 GCA_036984385.1 Crenuchus spilurus | reverse complement strand
GATTAAACTTTTGATCTGTCATCTATGTTCTATTACAAATAAAATATTGACATTTGCCATCTCCACATGATTGCATTCAGTTTTTATTCACAATTCGTTTAGTGTCCCAACTTTTTTGGAATCCGGTGTATTACGTACGATTACATTCTGCAGGAATTTGTGAAAACAAATATTGATTTCCTTTTTAATGTCTGTACTTGATGTTCAGGACCCCTCTGAGAAAGAGTCAGAGTTGAAGTACCTGACATCTGGCCCTGTGCTGGCTCTGTGCCTGCACAGAGTGAATGCGGTTAAGAGGCTTTTGGAGCTGCTGGGCCCTGAAAATCCATCCCGGGTTTCCACTGACGGCCAGCACTTGTTAAGAGTCAGCTATGCAAATGACAGACTTCATAACAACATTTATGGTAGCAGAGATCTGACACTTTTATTAAGTTTACATTTGATAGTCTTCAAGTAAAATTCAGGCATTTCTTCCACATCATTATTGTGCCATGGATAAACATTTATTTTCAATGTACCTGGAGAAGAACATTGGTCACTTAACAGCATTGTTATATTACCACATTTGTGGGTGTCACCGAACATGTGCTACAAGTACAGGTGGCATAGATTAGCATTGAAGTTGTTTGTCTATGACAAGGTATTAAAGCAGTTTACATGTATTAGCAGGAGAGCTTGTTTTTGGATGTTAGGTTCATTCATATATGAAATTTAAATGAATGTCCTGTAAATGAAGGATCTTGTACTCCTCTGACGTTTCTATTTCAGTGTCACCATCTTATCAGAGAGCTGTGCAGGATGTAAAGATGGTGTTCTCAGATGGTCTGTGCTGCACTGACACAATAGCCATGAAGCAGGAGCAGGTGCAGAAGGCATTTGTATATCCATATTGTATATTGATTAGTTGTAGAAATTTAAAAAGCAGAAGCAACAGTTTCAGTTTAAGGTTGAACATTAATCTGTGCTTTTCAGTTACTGTGTTTGAGTTCAGACCCTGTGGCTAGTCTGGAACGGCAAAAGTCTCACACCATTGTCAAAAACAGTCTGTCTCAGACGCTCAATGAGGAGTCAGGTTTGATCAGAGGTATTTTTCAGGAGTTCAACTTTATAACTGCTTACACTTGTCATAATACATTAGCCAGAAAGGCATGAATATTCTGTTATGTTCTTTGTTCTTGTTGTTGTTTCATTGACCGAATGTGAACTTTGTAAAGAAGAACAGGACGGTTGTGTTGTTTGTTTGTGTTTCGGTGCCAGTGGGGTGCTCAGTCCACAGTGCACTCTGCCAGACCACCTGCCTCCTCATGCCCTCCAGTCTGCTCTGGCTGAACAGACCGCCCCTTCACCTGGACCTCCTGGAGCAACTGTTGAGGACAGGCTGCCACCTGGTGGCCGGGAGGTTGTCCACACTGGACAAGGCCCAAAGGAGGCATATATGTGAATTACTGAGGCCTCCTGGTGGTGGAGCAGTTAATGTGAGTTGGCTCTATCCAAGTCCTTAAAGGGTACAGTAAAATCAATCAGCATGTGAAACCTAATTTATATTAGTCTTTTAATATAGTTGTTTTGTGTTGCACTCAGGGAACACTTCTATCGGGTCCATGTCTTATTCTTGCTCTGCAAAAGGACAACATTGTGACATGCTTCGATTTGATTCTTGAAAGGTAGTTTTGATAGATGCAGACAGATGTATAATGTGACATGTAAATGTCAGCACAGATTACCAAATAAAGATTCACCTTTAATGGGCCTGTGTTTCTGCATTACAGCATTTTCAGAGATAGACCAAACTTTCAAAAAGTAAAGAAGGTGCTTCTTTACCCCAACTCAGAAAATGAGGTAAGCAATATTATCATGAACATGAAAGTGTCTTTATTTGTTGCTTTCTGTAGTTTACTGCCTTTTATACATACTTTTTTTTACATATTGTTACACAGCAGTGCTAATTTCTTTAGCTTTCCTATTTTCCTTACAAAATGCCTCATCCAAAAATGTGTATATTATTAAAAAAATCTTGTTCATAATTTAATTTAAAAAGGTAAGCTGGCATTAATTTATATTCCATACAAATACAAGAGACATTTAATATTTTTTTGGTTTTAATGTTGATCAGTATGGTTTTAGCTCATGACAATCCAGAATCTCAACTTATTAGAACATTTCCTTACACATTTAAGTAAATTACTATTCAAATAGTATATTAATATTAAACAAAAATAGACTTAGTCACTTTATGTGTAATGAATGTAAACTAAAGTTGACCTTTTTAGATGTAATTATGAACACAAACTTCACGATATTCTCATTTTTGGAGATGTGCTGGTATTTCAGAGTCCTTAAATAAAATGATTATAAAACTTCCATTTTGCACTTCAGGCAGTGAAGTTACTTTGCTACCTGTTTGATGGCCTCTCTCCTGACAGTTACCACATCACATTGCCAACATAATCGGACATCACCATCACTGCAGTATCAGAACATCCAGACATGCAAACTTCATTAATAAACTGATATTGTTTTATGAATGTTGAACTTTACATTTATGTTGCTATAAGATACAGATAAACATGCTTTCACTTGAACACATACTTGAGTTTCAGGGTTTATGTTAAGAAAACTTTATACATTGTCAAAGCAATGTCAACCGCAGGTCTATTGTGAAGAATTAAAGTATTTGAAGGATGCCGTTTTCTTTATGGTCATTGTTTTTCTCTTGAAGCAAATTATAAAATGCATTGAATCAGTTACAGATCACGCATAACACAATGAGACTGAAAAATGACACTTTCACCAGGTTAAAGATCAAAAATTATTTAATTCCCAATATGATAAAAATAATTCCATGAATTCTGTAAACCATTGCATAACTGCTGTAGTGTACACAAATGTTAACAATTTTAAATGATACACTATGGATAAAAGATTATGCATTATAAATAATACCATCTTACTTAAATTTTTAGTGATGAAAATCCATTCAGGTCTTATATTCCATCAATGCACTCAGCTATTCCATGAAGAAGCCTCCGTAAATTAAAGAGAACTCCCATCAAATGTTTTAAGGTCTTGTGTAGACATCACATACACAAAGTATTATACTGACAGCAAATTGTAGAGTAATAGTTAAACACTAATTAGAATATAAGCTGTTCTATATATCAATGCATACTGTACCAAAATAAGGGATATGTTTCTTCATTATAAAGGTCTCTCATAATGACCTTAAGCAAATAAATCTGAGCTGCAGCTTCCTCTGAAAATTGGACATCTCTTTTATTCTAGTTATCCTGTAAAACCCTGAGAAAATACATCTCTTATTTCCATCTAATCATTACACTGATAAATACACAAACTTGAAAACTGCATTTGTGTTTAACTTATAAATTTATTTGTCATTTATCGCAATTCACAAAACTAGTGCTACATCATAGATCAACTGCTCTCCATGTTGTTTTCCTTTCCAGTGACCCATTTTATATTTAATTTGAATGGTACATTCAATATTCAGGGTTTAAATGTTAGATTAATGATAACAATAATTATAGGGAACAGTGGTTCCAATTCTGCCATTTCTTGTCCATTTTCTACAGACTTGTAATAGGTATTACTTTTTCCTAGCTAGCCTGCTAAATTTAACCAGGTTCATACATAGGTATGTACAAGATTGCATAAATCCTCAGGTTCAATAATCACAATATTGATAGAAAATAAAACAAACAAACAGAAACAAAACAATTCACAAAAAAGATTATTCCACTGCAGAGCATTATGGTACATCTCCATTACAGTTAATTTACACATTGCTAAAGAACAAACTTTTCTACTTGGTGCTTTTCTTTAATAACAGTTGCCTGGCCTTTCATATACAAATTATTATTATTGTCAAATGCCAACACAAGTGGTTTCAGCAGTGATTACTTATTGGGGGGAAATAAATGTGATGGCTGACACAGACATACGGGTTATTTTAGATGAGGGGACTACAAATATAAAACAATGGAAAGATTTTATTCATGCTGTGATTTACATGTGAATTTTCTGCTTTTTTATTTGTTTTGTTTTTTGTTCACAAACCTGTTCATATACAAGGCTACAACAAAAATACAGAAACACAGAAAATCACATAAGTGATCAATCTAACTGAAATATCCTACTTAAAATTTTGCAATTTGATGAATAGATTATTAAAATATGCCAATAGTAATTTTCTGCAATATACCATATGTGCTGAAAAACATGCCAATAAGTGCTCGTGCAGTCAATATGCGACACTTTGTTATTTGTAAGGGAAGCTTAGACTTGCACCTTCCCAAAGGATGAAGGCATGAAGTAGTCTTTAATAAAATGTGTATAAATCTACAGGACACATTGAGAAATACAGGGATACAACATCCCAAGGCACAAAAATTTGGCTCATTTTTGAAGACTGAGATAGCCACTTGATTAATCAAACAATACTACAAACATTTTTACACAAAGGCACAAATTTGTTCATGAGATATTTTGTTTCTTATACAAATATCATTACTGCAGGACATCAACTCTAAGTAATCTGAAGTCTGAAATTCATAACCACGTACACGATTTAATCACACACAGCATGTCAAGTAATTAATATGACATGCAAAAAACAAATTTAAGTGCAATTCAAGGCCAAAATTTGATTCTGATGCTCTTTTGATGAACAAAACCCATTGTCTGCATCAGCCATTATGAGCTGTATAAACCACTAACATTATAATAAATGATTCTCATAAATATGTACTCATTAAGCAGATTCATGGTATATGTTTTGGACACTACAACAAACAGGTTGTCTGAATTCAAATCAGGTAGTTTGAATAACATCACATTCCATCTTGAATTTTCAGAATGAAAACAAAACATGTATGAGTAACGAACACCAGTCAAATGGAAACTAAAGAAAGCACCTTACAGTCCAAGTACACTCTTAAATTCCTGACAGCATACAAGTAGTGCACAACCACTAATATTTCAAAACTGATTTAAGAATTTTACTATAAAGTACTATTAGCATAATAAAGAAATTATATACTTCAAATAAGCACTAATTCATATGGCCACTTAAGAATATCAACACAAATTTCATTCATATCCATGACATTCCTTCACTACAGATAACAGCCAATTCAATACTAGTATGTTACTGTAATTTTCACTGAATAGTTAAAGAAAAAACTGAAAATGAGGACTTTTACTCCATTAGTTATTTTAAATGCACAGATAAATGTAAATAAGGTACTAGTTTTGGTCATTTTTCTTTAAATTAGATTTCTAACCAATTCACTTGAATGCTAAAATGATGGCTATAAAAATAAAAATGGAAAAAAAACAAGAAAAAACAGTAAAGGTCTTTGGTAAAACTACAAAACAAGCTTTAAATCCATTAATATTGTCAGCAAAAGCAGTTGGCATAGTTTTGTCAAATTAAACATTGAAAAGACGGTCATAATAATTCTAAATCATTTACAATTTGAACTTGAAAGTGAAAACGAAGAAACTACAATAACACTTTGGTTCGTTTTAGTCAAGTCTATGTTCGATTTAACGACACCTTTTTTTCCTGTAAATTTCCTGCCACATTCCAGACGCAGCAATCGCATCATTTACTCTTAACTAAATCCTACACTGTGGTCCAAGAACCAGACAAGAGGACATACAGTCCTTCAACAATCTGAAACATCTGAAAAAGACAAACTGTCAACCCGACCTTAAAATGAAATACCTAAAATTAAAAAGTTTCTTGAACACCAGAGTGTATGAAACGTTACAATACTACAGTGTGATCCATAACAACTGTTTCCAACATACCTACAGCAACCACCTAGAAAAACATCTAATTCTGACTTGAAAAAATGGATAATCACACAGTTCAAAGCTTTTGAAGTATTGTAAAGAATTGTATAAATACCTCTGTGCTGTTGGCTGCAGAGCCTGCTCAATATCTGGCCTTGACAGCTCAACACAAACACATCTGGCAGTGTGATCTAGACTTTTAGCTGGTTAACACAACTTACACTGAGACATGCAATGATTGTTTTTCTACGGCATAATGAGCCAAATGTTACGATCATGACTTACATACAGACCTCGTTGATTTAAACACCAACATAGAAGAAAGAATCAAAGAAAAAAAATTTGCGAGACAAAGAGAAATAATATATACACTTCCTGCTCTTCAGAGATCTGAAATAAACTAGTTGGGTCTGGGCCTTTAGATCCTGAAATCACTATCCCTTTAGAAGTAAACCTTTTTATCCCAATGTCAAAAACTTGCATTTGTGTATACCTGACTGTTTAACAAACTCATTGCTGTAATATTAAAGGACCAAAAAAAAAAAAAAAGAGAAAAAGCAAAGAACTAGTTCAGATAACACAGTAGTAGGTCATTTCAATTAGATTAACCTAAGCACATTACACCGTCGAATTTGGAGAGAAAACAAAATAAAAGTTAAAACGCCACAAATGTATCTGTAAACACTACAGAGCACTAGAATTCTAAACAAACAAAACAATGTAAAAAGAGCCAGTTTCAATTTTGTGAATCAAAGAAATACACATTTATTTCCTGATCTGTATATTCCTAAACGTTTAAATCAAAAAATGATTCAACATTTCTAAGGATACTGAAGCTGCACCCAAAAAGCACCATTGCTCATGGAGACGCGAGGGACAGAAGACTTAAACTTAGTGTCAGAGCAGCGGCACTGACAAGGTTTTCATATTGAGGAAACACTTTCATACTGAATTGGGCCGGTATATTCTGAAATAGCTCACAACATGAAAAAAGAGTAATGAGAAATACATACTTTGCAGAATTTTTGCACAAGCACTGACTACCTGTGGGTGTTTGTACTACAATCCTAAGCTCCTCATAGATGCTTAAAAGTATTCTATTAGGCAAGGCACTTGAGAGCGAGTGGCCAAGAATCAGATAAGTTCTAGCAAACGAATCTGAAAGGCTAGAAGTCCTACAAAAGTCGACGCGTCTCTGAGGACTTCAGAACAAATGTGCTCCTTTAACAAACAACTACATCATGTATTACTCAATACATCACTAAAAGAACTTACTAAATGCCTTAGCATACAGTATGTGCCTTACTGATATTACAGCTGCTGGTTATGCCTAAAATGCATTCAAAAGTTTGCACTTATTTGATTGAAAAATGAAAGTAACAATGAAAAGTAGTAACTACCATTTAGTACTATTTTATACAAAAACTAACAATATACTATATCATGATTTTAACAGTAAGAAATATGAAATATTCTACTATGTTTCACAGTACACACAAAAAGCTTCATACATTAGCATATCTGGGAGAAAAAAAAACAAAACAAAACAAAACAAAAAAACTAAATAAAACAAAACTACAAAAGCAGCTTAAAGCAAAATTTCTAAAATACCCTTTGACAAATTTCCAGGTCAACAAAGTGCTTTTTAACAAGAAATCAATTCTCTTCACACAGCTAGTAGCAACAATGATGTTTGACTGATGGTTCTGAACTTAACAGTCAAATCAGGGCCATCAGATTCTGAATGCCAAGACATTTTTTTTTGTTTAGTTTTTTTTTCCCAGGGGAAATTTTACTGGTTGATGAAAACTAATTAGCTAGCTAGTACAAAATGTATTGCATTAAAGTACTTGATTTATATATCAGTCAAACACCATTTATTAGATTCTAATAAAACTATCAATTTTAATCACTATATGAAATACTGAAACACAAAAATGCTATGTAGAAACTGTAAGCATTATATGTATTAGTAGTTCTTCAAAGGGCTATATCTTTAAATAGTACCTTGAATAGCTGTACATCACCACTTCAATATTTTTGTCTTACAGTAAGGACATTCCGTTTTACTAGGTGCACAGTTCTCACAAAGTACATAATGTTGGCAAGGCTGCAGGACAATGCAACGATCATGCTTTTGGCAAACTATACATTTCTTTGACTGAAGCTGATATATTACCTGTGTTGAGAAAAACAAGAATTCATATCAGTCACATGCTACAGCAGTCAGTAACAAAGTTACACATGTGCTGCTGAAATTATAGCTTTAAACTTTAAATAATATTAAAACATTAAATGCTATTTTGTTGCCCTAGCTGTCTTTAATGAGGGGAACTCCAATCTAATTGCAGTGTGTGTATGTGATAGGCCCTTCTTACCCCATCTATGAGGTCTAGGTCAGAGCGCAGCTGGCTCTGTATGGAATGGAGCTTTGACAGCGGAAGCTGGTCCAGGTCTCCGTAGCTGCGCAGGAGAGGCATGTTGGGGGAGCGGCAAAGCACGTCAAAGTCGCTCTGGAGCTCCTTGAGCTTGCGGTCTGTGTCCTCACGTTTCTGTTCAGCCAGCTGCCGCTCTGCTTCAGCAGATTTTGCCTGCTCTTTTGCCTCTTGAGCATCTTTCTGCCATGCCTCACATGCCTTCAAAAAAAAAGCCAAGACAGATGTTGTCAGACATCAGAAACACCAATACAATAGCTTGAATCATTGATGATAAAGCCTGCTAAGCTAGCGTGTAACGTAGTGACAATCACAATCCTCAATAACACATTTAAAAAATATATAACTTCAGCCCACTGCAAGTTCTTTTTTTTCAACACGTTTTACTGGACTTGTGCACCATAGTGGCCTAGTGGTAAGGATCCGGTCTTGTGACCGGAACGTCGCCGGTTCGATCCCCAGATAGGACATGACTGAAGTGCCCTTGAGCAAGACACCTAACCCCCTAACTGCTCCCCGGGCGCCAGTGGATAAGGGCTGCCCACTGCTTCGGGCACAAATTCTCACAGCCTAGTGTGTTCACTAGTGTGTGTGTGTGTGTGTGTGTGTGTGTGTGTGCGTGTGAAAAATCAAAAATAGCAAAAATTGGTGAATCTTAAAATGAAATGTGGAGAAAATGTACAGCAAACTTAAATGTGGGCCAAAATTAATCAAATCTGTACCTAACCAGAATATGACAAATACTCTGGACTGTTTTCGGTGTTAATGTGTTGTTATGTGCACAGATTTGTAATGAAAATTTTTTAAACAATTTAATTAAGTTGCAGTAAGAACGTACCTCTGCTTAACCAGCCTGGATCTACAGGTGCCATGAACGGGTAAGAGCTTTAAGCCTCTGTGATCTGAGGGTATTTCAGACACTCTGATGTAGTCCGACATGGCTTGTTTTTTTTTTTACAAATGTCACCTATCTAAAATTATTTTAGCAACAACAGTCTCAAAACAGTAAGAGTGTCAGAAATCTATATTTTAATTAAATCTATTCTAAACTTAGGACTTTCCAAAAACTTATTTTCAGATGTGCTGATATATTGTGAAAGAGCAATCTAAACATTTCTAGCAAAAACTTTTGAGCTCAGAACTTTGTATACTTAGGTGCTGGCTACACAATGGTCATTACAGTTTTTAGGAATTGTATGTGGTTTTATTCCTAAAGCTTAACAAACGTGAGGCGACACTCTGTTTTACTCATTCAGTGGTTCCTAGATTGAATATTCATTAGATGGGTGTGCGGTGAGAGGTTCAGATGCACACTCTTTGATTATAGAGACCAAATGGGCATTTTTACACATTTCTCAGATGCTAATCCTCCAATGACATGTGCATAATTACCATATTGTTATCATATGAATGGCAGATCATGTGAATGGGTTGGGAAAAAAGCATCACTCTGACTAGCAGTGAAAAATGTGCCTCCTCTTACAAATATATAAAAATATCATTTGACTCAACCTATATGTACTTGAATAGTAGACCCTTTAAGAATTCTGGGGTATGTTTAGTTTTGTTTCTAGGATAAGTGTTTTGTCCTGCTGGCAGGAGCGCAGACTCCAGAGAATTAATTTTTAAAAGATAAATCAGACAGCACTAGAAAAACTAAGTATTATATCAAAGTTCTGACCTGTTTGACCTGATGCCAGGCATCCTCCCACTGCTTGATCTTCCGCTTTGCCTCTTCCAGTTCCCGAAGGAGGCGGCCCAGGTCAGCACTGCTGGAGCTCACCATGCTGGAGCTAAGGCTGCTAAATACGGGAGATGGGCTTGGTGAGAGGCTGCCACTCACAAAGTCCCAAATACTTCCTGCTCCACCATTCAAACCTGTTGTACAAAAGGCAAAAACACAACTTTAAAATAGCATTAGCTCAAGAGTATGGGA
>BRDA01004187.1:73062-83764 GCA_036984385.1 Crenuchus spilurus | reverse complement strand
AAGGAGTTACTGATGCATGTTAAATCCCGCAAGTTACGTTACTTCGGTCATGTGATGAGGCAGCACATGAGAGCATTGAAGGAAGTGTTATGACTAGACTTGTAGAGGGAGTCCGAAGACGTGGAAGACCAAGAATAACCTGGATGGATAACATCAAGACATGGACCAGATTATCAGGTGCTAGCCTGCTACAAGCAACCAGAGACAGATGGCATGGAGAGAAGTGACTCTTCTGTGCAGACTACCATCACGAAGCGATGACGGCATGTGACATGACATGATCACAGCACTTTCTCCCATGACTCCTCTGGATCACCCAAATGGTCATGGGCAAACTTAAGACGGGCCTGGGCGTGTGCTGATTTAAGCAGGGGAACCTTCCTTGCCATGCATGACTTTAAACCATGACGTCTTAGTATATTAGCCACCGTAACCTTGGAAACAGTGGTGCCAGCTCTCTTCAGGTCATTGACCAGCTCCTCACGTGTAGTTCTGGACCGATTCCTCACCTTTCTTAGGATCATTGATACGAGGTCAGATCTTGCATGGAGCCCCAGTCCGAGGGAGATTGACAGTCATGTTTAGCTTCTTCCATTTTCTAATAATTGCTCCAACAGTTTATCTTTTATTTGCCAAGCTGCTTGGCAATTGCCCCATAGCCCTTTCCAGCCTTGTGAAGGTTTACAATCTATGGTTTTAGCCATGTTAGTAGTTGGGAGTCTTACTGATTGTGTGGGGTGGGCAGGTATCTTTATGCAGCTATCGACCTCAAACAGGTGCTTCTAATTTAGAATAATAAGTGGAGTGGAGGTGGACTTTTTAGAGGCGGACTAACAGGTCTTTGAGGGCCAGAATGTTTGCTGATTGGTAGGTGTTCATATACTTATTTGCAGCAAAAACACACAAATTATTTTAAAAAATCATACATTGTGACTTCTGGATTTTTTCTTTTAGATTATGTCTCTCACAGTGGACATGCACCTAAGATGAACATTTCAGACCCCTCCATGATTTCTAAGTGGGAGAACTTGCAAATTCGCAGGGTGTTCAAATACTTATTTTCCTCACTATATGAAGTTCATTTTTATTCAGAACTTAATTCAAATAAGGAAACTGTTATTTTATATTGATTATAAGAAAAGTGACATTTCAAGCCTTGATTAGTATGACTCACAGATCGTGGAAAACAGAAATCCCGAGTCTAAAATGAATACAATTTCACTAAAATACTATTCAAACCGCATCAACATTAAAACGTATGTAGCATTCATCTCCTACCTAAAGAGTTTTGAGTGGACGTAGGTGTCCCAAGAAGGCCATGCTCAGTTTTGACCGTCTGCGTCTGGCTCTGCTGAGGTGCCATTCCAGTGAGCAGGGACTGGGACAGAGATTGAGACAGAGAGCTGAGAGGAGAGGCAGATAGTGAAGAGGAGGAATGCAGAGAGGAAGACCGCGCCAGGGAGCCAGGAATGTTGACAGGAGCGGAGCCTCCTAATAACCTCTGATCTTCAGGAAGAAAAGGAGGTGCATAAGAATGAAACAAATGTAAAACGTCAGATTTAATCATGACATCAGCTGGTGCAGTTACAACTTACTGTACTGAACTGCTGCAACCATTTTTCCTAACAACTGACTACTTTGACAATGACAATGATGACAATGACAACTGCTTACTGGTTAAACCAAGGCCATTGTTGTCTTGGTCCTCTAGCTCTTTATCAAGGGAGGCAACATTTATGTCACTGAAATTCAGATCAAGTGCAGACCCTAAGGAAAGAAAAGCAAAAAAAAGAGTCAGCTAAACAAAAACAAGGCAAATAAAAAAATGACTGATTGAGTGATTAACAGAGAGCTTCAGATGAACAGTAAAAGCCTTTCACAAGGAGCTACTTCAACATACATGCACTAAAGCTTATTGAGAAAAAAAACTTCCTGGCGAAACTGCTGAGCATAAAAACATAAATGATCTCAAACATACAGCCTTACAGCTAAAAGGAAAAAGCAGCTTCATACTTACCCCTCAGCACAGTGCTGACTCACTGTCTGCCACAGCTCTTCGCCAGTGTCTGTGCAGTCACTGGCTGCTAATCTACTGCTAAAGCCTTAGCAGCTAACACACACACACACACGGACCAGCACCCTGAACGTCACCCAAATGTCCTGCCCTACTGCCTCCAACTAAGACCAGCTACGCAACAACTTAAGCCTTTGGCTGAATATCAAATACATTCACACCCAGAGCTGAAGAAATGAATCCATGAGGATGGCATGAAGGAGTTAAAAGTGGGATTATCACATACCTATTACTGACTCGACAGTATTGCTCCCTGGATAAAAAGGTGTGGCTTTTGCATTCATAGTTGATAAGGTGGTGGGTGAGGAACTGTCAGATCCAATGCTGGAGGCCAAGCTGGAGGTGATGCTTGACGTTATACTGGACGCGAGCGGGTTCACCACAGAGAACATGCCACTGTGGCTCTGTGGAGATATAAGTAGAGTCACACTTCTGATCAAGTCTAAAGAAGCACAGGCTTGAATTGACCTTTCTTTCCTTGATTTTCAACATTACTGAAGGATTCATAAGTGCTGATCTAAACCTATTGTTACTCTAGCTGATCATTTACAATCCATACATGATGTGGATGATTGAGGACTGCAGGCATTTACCTGTTTGTCTTGGTCCATTAACTTCTGATTATTCTCACCAGACTGGCCTTTCTGGTTCTTTGCCTGAAATCAAACAGCACATCCCATAACATGATCTCATACTACTAAAGCAGCCACTCTGTAAACTGTAAAACAGGTTTACTCTAATTACTGAAGAATATTAAAACTAATAAAGACATGTTTTTAAACACTTATCAGTGGATTCCTGGGCTGGATGAAACACTGATATACTCAGCATGTATGAAGAAACAAGGTTTATAAAATATGACAATAGTCATCAACCATAACTCTTATAATAATAATAATAATAATAATAATAATAATAATAATAATAATGCTCTGACATTACAGTGGATTATGTTTACTATGTGTAATGAATGCATTTCATGTTATTGCAAGGACAAAAAAGTGTGTGCATTTCCCCAAACATTTTCAGCCATAATTATGTAGTAACAAAAAACTATAAACTGGTACCATGTAAATAAATAAAAAACAAGCAAATAATATGTGAATGGTCAATAAATAACTGAATAAACCAGAAATCAAACACAAGGGCTTGCAGTGTGTGTTACACCCTACGCAGGCACACCTGCTGTCCTGGAGGAAAGGCTCTTTCAGAAAGCGGAAAGAAAAGCGAGTCGTGGAATACCTGATCCTCACGTTCAAAGCCCGGAGCTTTGGGATAGTTAGACGTCGGAGAGGAAACACTGGACGTGGTGGACTCTGAACATAAGCTACCGTTAGTAAAGCTTTTGGGCCTGCCGATGGGTCCAATTGGGGACAATGAACTGGTGCTTCCTGAGCTTGGCGTTACAGTTGGACTATTAGAGCATGACACCTGAAGGAGAGAAGCACAAAGGAGCTTAAAGGAGGGCTTTAGGTGGTGGCCAAATAGCCGAAATCTATAGCCTTTTTCTTTCTTTACTTGTCAAAGGGAGTAATGGTTGTGCTTTGGGAGCTCAGCCATTCAATTCCGATTTAAATTTAAATGCTCTGATTTGAGCAACTCTCCCCTTTTAAAACACAGACTGCAACAAATAAAATGAACTGCAAATGAAACAAACAGAAACATAACTTGACAAAACCAAACACTACTAAAATGAATAAGAAAAGAGCTTCCGTAGTGCAATCGGTTTACTCTGCAATTGCCAACCCTGCTCCTGCTCTAGCACACACACTGCAGATCAAGAAGGCCTTATTAATTCATTACTTTGCTGTAGGGCTGCCACAATTAGTCGACTAGTCACGATTATGTTGACTATTAAAATAGTCGACTACTAATTTAATAGTCGATGCGTCGTTTTTGTTTTTACTTTTGTTTTCTCTCCAAACTGCTGCGTACTCACCTTTTACTGTTGCGTCTTCCTTTCTGTCCTTGACGCACATGCGCAGTAGTGATAACCGGGGTAGCCCGTGGATGACGTCACAGGATGTTATATACAGACGGAGCTCAAAAGAGTACCCACGACGGAGCTCAAAAGAGTGGGCCAAGATCATTTTAAGAAAATGAAAGAGAAACGTGTGCAATGCAATATCTGCAAGTCAGAACTTGTCTTCCACGGCAGCACAACTGCGATGCACGAGCACCTGAAAATGAAGCTGTTGTGCCTGATTGTGACCATGATGAAGAGGGACCGTTATCTCGGTAAGCTAAATTGCTAGTTAGCTGCTAAACAGAGCGTAAACAGAGAGTTAACTTGCTGCTTACTCATATTTATAGCTGTAAAAGTTAACATTAGCGATGACGATTTGATTCAATAGCCTTAGAACACATTCATGTGTTTTCTGTAACGTTATAACAGTCATGTGTTTGAATAGCAATGCTAATGTTTTCTAATGTTACGTTTCAGTGCTACGTTTACACTTTATGCTAAACAGTTAAATAATTGTTTGTTGCAACAAGCTGCATATTTCATTAAAGGTTCAATGAACTATGGTCTTAATTGTTTTTTTTTTTTAGTTAGCATATAACTGAAATCTAATGACGGTTACATAACAGCTACATTCTAGTGCAGTAAGATGTACGTTTTATATTCAAATTAATGTATGATCCGATTAGTCGACTAATTGCTAAAATAATCGGTGATTAGTCGACTATAAAAATAATCGTTTGTGGCAGCCCTACTTTGCTGAGTTAAGTTTTTTTAAATGTCTGTGAAATACTCAAATATACGAGACAGTGGTTGGCAACTACACAGTTAACCATGTTACTGAATTCAATATATTGGCTGTATGTTGGGACAGTGTTGAAACACGTCCCTTGCTGTGTATGTGAATACATACGTTTGTTGCTTGGCCATTGTTGCTCACACTGCTGGTGATGGAATTTGTGTTGCTGCTCCACTCGCTGACTGGGCACTCAGGATATTGCTGGGAGCTCAGCTTGGCCTGAGAGCCCGACTGCATCGCTGTGAGCAGACTGCTCATGGTCTCATCTGTAGAAGGAATTCCTGAATAATATACAAACAACTGTAAAAGAAATCTAGGTAAAAATATATAAACTAGCATTTTTCAACATAATCCGCTCAATATGCATTAAAGTAACTACTAGCTTCTATTTGAACTGACAAAGTTTCTATTTTACTACGTGCAGGTAAAATTTTATTGTGTTCACTGACTGAATATAACAGATGCACAGAGATCAGGTCAAAAATTAAGGGGCATGTTGGGCATTCTTTAGACAAATATGCCTTTCCAAAATACTTACTTTCTACATGTGCAAAAGCACAGAATGGCCCCCTTGGACAGTATCCAGTTTGTCTCATGTCATTGCATTTTGTAGACTTGTATATCTGCAAACAGACACAGTCCTCAATCACAGGACACACCCTTTAAGGCTATAAGTACATATAAATACTCCACATATTACAAAATCCTATCGATCCCCTCACCTCAGGGTGAAACTGCTGCTCAGTGCGAGAGTGGCAGTACTGGCAGCTGTCCCCGCTCTCACACTTTGACGGCTCTCCCCATTCATCACCATGCTTGACACTCGGGCATGGAGTTGATCTGTCACAAATCACAGGGATTAAGACTACATGAAACCTAATCTCTTTATTTCCAGTTATTTCCGGATGTTAGTTGATAACATCATTTCAGTGTTAGTGTCATACTGTAATAGTGATTAGTAGTATTGATGCCCTACATCAATTAAATAATATTCAGTTACATAAAATAGCAGCATAATGTACAAATGTTTACATTCAAACATTCATTTACATGCACACATTCAGAACTGTTCACTAAAACTAGATGTGCAGTATCTACATGTGTAGTATCTACCCTGCTATGCCCATTTTAGATTTTTGTTCTATTCTATACATCCTTTCTTTCTTCTATTTTATATTATGTCTAAATTATAGTCTTGTGTAAAAGCACCATCAGGATTACTGCTCTGTTTGGTTGTATACGGTCTAATAAATTAATTTTATAATCGTAATCAAGATGTTTTTTACATGTCTTGTGCACTTTACACATTGCATCAGGACTGACAGTTAAAATTACATAAAAGGTTTGATTCTGTGAATGTGGTTTCTGTCTGGACATTTTATAATACTTTTCTCATTCCATACAAAATTAGCCATTTCAGGGGTAAAATACTCTTTTAGCAAAGAAAAAAAAACTTTACACTTTAACAAATATCTGAATTATTTGTTATATATATATATATATATATATATATAAAATAGTTCTATGTTAATTGCTTTAAAAAAAACAAAAAAAACATCAGTAGTAAACTGTATGTTCTGTGTCAATGCTATCTCCTCAATTCACAAGAGGGCACACAGCACAAAAATGGCTGGTTAAAGGAATGGTTTGATAGAAAACGTGCAGCAAAACATCCAAAATGTATAATCGTTTTGATAAAAAAACACAACAAAACTTCTCTCAAATGGCATCCAGGCCAGCTGGTACTGAAGTTAATGAAGATGACGGTCATATACAGAAGAATCTGTTCAAGATCAGACTGTTCTGTGATCATCAGCCTTGCTGCTTTCTAAAAACGGCTGAAGTATCATTAATTATGTTAGTTTACAGTAAGTCACACTGTGTCCTAAATCACATCTACTAGTCTGCAAGACTGTACTTAATGTCTGGATGCCATTTGAGGTAAGTTCTGGTAATGTTCTTATAGAAAAACTTAGTTCTAGTGATTATTAGCTATTATTTCTGCCTGTTGCTGTTATTCAGTTTATAAAATAGACATAAATCTTTGTCCTGAGAGACAGAGTTGCTAAGTAGTGCTCAAACATTTGAGAATACTGTGATACATTTAAAAAAATGTATTGCTTTTGTTCATTTATGGTCAGAAACAGCATCTTCCACATGTTTTGTGACACTCTGCATGATCAGGAACATACTAGGTATATGTTTTTTCACTTATTTTAACAGCCCTACAGTCATAAAAAGCATTTACTTTATTTGATAATAGGTGAATATTCAGATTTTAATTATATCAATGCTGCCAGCCTGTACAGACCCACCTGTATTTGAACTTGCGTGGATTTCTTCTTCTATCTCGACTGTTATGGTAATGAGGGCAGGCATAGCCTTGTCTGCATAGACGCGGGGGCTTGGTGCATTGCTCCGTTTTGTAGTTGGCCAAAACAAAATTGGTGTCTGGAAAAATGAAGTGTAAACAAAAGGCTGTGATTACAAAAATGTGCTTTGTTCAGGCTTCATAGTACTGTGTTCACACACATCAGATTTTTGAGGACCTGAAGGGTTAGTGATGCTCACCCTGCCAACGTGGATCCTCAATAAGAGTCTTCTCGATCATCGCTTGACTAGCCAATACTCCTGGCTGCAGATCCGGGATCCCCTCACCAGAGCCTAACTGGCCATTCTGCAAAGCCTCCTGTGCTTGGATCTCTCTGTGAAGAGGCTTACGCAAGTCAGACCAGCTTTAGGCGCATTCAGAACCAGCAACTTTGAGCTCGAGATGCGAAACCTCAAACAAGGATGCAGCAGTGATTTCCACATACCAGTTGCTAGGCAACAGCAGAGAGCGCATATCTATGTCTTCATATTTTGTTACTCAACCAGTGATCCTCACTGTAAAGCTAAGCACTCGACAGAAAGCTGCACATCAGATTTGCACACACGATTGCAAACAGGGTTAAGTGGGGAGTTTGTATTTTTTAAGACCAGTTACTGTGATCTGTGGGTCATCGTAGTTGTGCAACAGATCAAAGCGTTCAAATTTCAACCAACAAAACTTTGTCAGGCCTGGAGGGATGTAGAAAGAAGTAGCAACAGCTAGCAAAACACTGCACACATCTGCTTTGCTTGCAGAGATTTTTAAATCACAAGGGAAGAAGTAGTAGCAGAAATCCCCTCCTACCACACAAACAGGAATTTCACTTTCAGTTCTGCAAAGTGTAATTAAGAGCAAATGTCTACTGCCGCTGATCAATAGTCCCTTCTCTAGTTTTCTAACATGTCTTCAGGGTTCCTGAACTTGCACAAAGCAGTGAATTTGCTTACCTAATATCGTAGACTGGCGGTCGGAGATCATGGGGTCCGTGAGCAAAGGCGCAATGAAGGCCATTTTTTACACAGTGCCCCCGGGCATCTGTCTCGTGGATGCAGGTGCCAGTCTTATAGTAGCGCAAGTGGTACTTGCGTTCTGTGTCACCAGTGGTCCGGTGTAAATATGGGCAGCTAAGAGCACAAAAAAGAGAATTCATTACACAGTGTCAGTATTTAACTTAGGAACAAGGACCACTTTTCATGATAAACTGCTACTTTGAACTAATTGCCCTCATTTTAATGCAACTATACCAAGCTGCCCGATACCTAATGTTTGCACTACATCAATGTGAATACTGCTGTGCACTGTGAACATATGCATGCACACACCTTATCTATTCATTCTTTTCACACTTTCTGTATAGGTACAGCTAAACCTATGAGGATATTGTGTTTGTGCTTTAATTCAAAAGGCAAAATGTCATTTTAGATTCACTCAGAAATCCAGAATCTGAAATTTACTATTTAAACTGTATCAACATTAAACCAAAAAAAGGCTGGAAAAATTCATATTAAACATACGACAGTTCACCTTTTTTAATGAATTTTTGAACACAAAAACTTTCGCAATATTCTATTTTTGAGGTGCACTAGTATATACATTTGAAATATAAACAGCATTGCACATTTTTAAACAATTTCTATATTTTGTTTTATTACATCATATGCATTATTTCTTTTATTGTGAGAGAACTCCTAACAAAAAAAAAACATCCCTTTTAACAGCGGCGTCCAACTCCAGTCCTGGAGGGCTGGTGTCCAGCACAGTTTGATGATTTTCTCTGCTCTGACACTACAATTTAAAATGCAAATTACCTACCGAGTTGAATCCGGTGTGTTTGATTGGGAAGAGCACCAAACTGTGCAGGAATCCGAACTGGAGTTGCACACCCCTGCCTTTTAACAAATCAAAATGCAGCTGTACCCTACTGTTGTATTGCTAAAATAAAAGCTTGTCATGTATTATGAAAACATAATTCATAATAGAGAGCCAATCTACATTCAATGTGTCAATGCATACAAGTGTTGGTTTTAGCCCCTCAGGGATAAAGAGGTGTGAAATGCCACAGGTATATGGTAATTTGCATGTAGCTTTAAACTACAGCCAATAACAATACACAGACCATCATGGCTCCATCAACAACTTGGGACTATATAGGTCAATATAAACAAAATATCCTCCTGAGTGATCCCAAAGAATGTTAACTCTAGAAACACAAACAAGTCCAAGACTTTCTCAGTAAAGAGGTTACCTTTTAAACATTTTAATAAAATCCTTCCACCACAGGCAATTTGGTAAGAATTTAACCCATCTAAAATCCCTTCCTTCCTTCAGGTTTATCACATTCAGGCTCACCATGTTTATGGGCATCCATAAGTTATACGGCAAGTAGGCAGACAAACACATTAGTCATGTGGAACTATCATCAAACAGCCGTGTATCCATTTAATGCAATATCTATAGTGGTGTTTAGTCTATTCTGAGAAGACACTATCACAGGGTCCATAAACAACCCCCAAGACGAAAACAGCTACACCGGATGAACCTGCTGGAGCCATATCTACTCATGCTTTTTTTCCTTTCTGTTTGCTCAAAAGCAGAAAAAACTCTGCTGATTGCAGAAATCATAATGCACACATCACTGGGCAGCTCTCAAAACAAGAATTCTCTATAGTCAATTTTGATAACTGCTACATCTGAACACACCTGTTTAGTAAAACTGGCTGGAAAGCTTGTATCTATTCCCTGCCAGGGAACAACAATGTTAAAATGTCATACAGCAATATTTGAGAAATAGGAATAAGAGAGATTGAGTGATTAAGTAGGAATATTGGCTTACACAGGTGGCCAGTGATTACTGCCACAACAGACTAACCAATTTGCTGCCCATGCTGTTTCTGTTCGCTTCACTTCTGTGACGGGATGCAGTTATTTTTCTGTGTACAAACATTCTTAAAAACCTATAAACTGACAGTATTAAAAACTTGGATGTACAGTGCAAGACGTGACACGTTTTGTCATTTCTTTGGGCCACCAGTTGCCCAGGCAGTGAAATGCTGTAGATACGGAGATAATAAAAATTGTTTCATGTATGCATTTCTCACATGTAACATATCATATTCATACACTTTGTATTTGCAAATCAAACCAAGAGTCAGTAAAAATGGACCAAGATAATACATCAGACCCTCGCAGGTCACAGTCTGATATTGGAAATGCAACGTATCCAATAATTGTCTCAAATATAGCAACTGCATCTTGTTCAGGTAGCAACAGTTACTATGGCAACAGCTGTGATGTCAGGAAAGGACGCTTCTACTGGATGAATGAACCTGCAGCTTTGAAGCCTTCAGACTCTCCCATCGCTTTCTAATCGCAGCACCCTTCACCATACCCCCACGGCTGCCTAATCGCAGCACCCTTCACCATACCCCCACGGCTGCCTAATCGCAGCACCCTTCACCATACCCCCACGGCTGCCTAATCGCAGCACCCTTCACC
>BRDA01004187.1:52283-72962 GCA_036984385.1 Crenuchus spilurus | reverse complement strand
TTCACCATACTCCCACGGCTGCCTAATCGCAACACCCTTCACCATACTCCCACGGCTGCCTAATCGCAACACCCTTCACCATACTCCCACGGCTGTCTAATCGCAACACCCTTCACCATACTCCCACGGCTGTCTAATCGCAACACCCTTCACCATACTCACATCGCTGTCTAATCATTACATCCTTTACCATACTCTCATCGCTGTCTAATTACAATAACATATTTTACCATATTCCCTTTGCTGTCTAGTTATAATATATTTTACTGTACTCTCCACACAACTTCCAAGAGGAAGTAATCTTTAGATAAACAATTATGCAGCAACAATTTAAAATGGTATATTACCAGCAGATTGTATCATTACTTCATACTGGTTTAGTTTCTTAAATCACCACATGTTGAAAATGCAATATATGGTTTTAATACTGTCACATTTAAAATTCACACTGATGTTGACAACTTCATTTGTTGATCAGCATTTCCTAAAGAAACAATGTAAAGAATTCTGAATGCATAAGATACGTACATACATACAATGTTATTAAAACAAGAGAGCTGTAAATATATGTGACCCCGTCAGGGAAAACCAGGTCAAAGTCATTCTTTTTATTTCAAAATTTGTTTTTTTCAAAACAAC
Source organism: Crenuchus spilurus (assembly GCA_036984385.1). Lineage (NCBI taxonomy): Eukaryota > Metazoa > Chordata > Actinopteri > Characiformes > Crenuchidae > Crenuchus > Crenuchus spilurus. The sequence continues at coordinate 72,323 of BRDA01004187.1, read as the reverse complement.
TTTTTTGTGAATTTAAGTTTTGATTTTGACCAAAATATGTACTACCATAGATGTCTGAGACTTATCTTTCATTTACAGCAATAAAACCAAGTGGCTGAGTTTTGTCACTAATGTGAGTGAATGATATTGACACAATAAGTTGCCCAGTGACTTTGGCCTGGTTTTCCCTGGCGGGGTCACATATTATTTAATCAGAAAAGCAGAGTTGATATCTTATTTTAGTGGATGCAAAGGAAACACTGATGCATTAATCCTCTACTGTTCTCTAATACTCACAGCTATGAAAAACTCCAGTATTACATACTGTTCACTGTCAGATTGTTTCATGGGTGCAGGTAAAAAACAATAATAGTGGTATGGCTGAATTAACAGTGGTCACTTGCATGAAACAGCTTAAGCTGTGTAAGCAGTTGTGTCGAAATCTTTTCAAGTGTTTACGGAAAAATGTAAACAAATTCACACAGGTAAACAGAGCCGTTTGCTATTTTTAATGTAAGCTATAATTTTACAGATATAAAATTATGCAAACTTAACGAGGCTTTAGACCACACTGAAACTGTACATGGTGCAAAGTAAATAATGCTGGAAATACAACCACTTTAATTCCAGCGCGCTCGTACAAACCCCTGAAAGCACACCAAGTAGTAAACACGACTCCAGAGAGCCAATCAGAAATGCCTACGTGCAAGAACGAGCCTATTAGGAACCAGAAAACAGTGGGCGTGTTCTCCGCGTTCCCGAAAGGAGGAGATGGGGTGAAGACAGCAGTAGCCATTCGTGCTCAAAGTGGGGAAACGATTGTACTGACTTAACACGACAAACCACGTACAACTCGCTTCATTTCCAGTCAGGATCAGCTCACATAAACCAGAAAGTGCTTGTAGTCTCGGTGTTAACATGCGAGTCAAACGAGCCAAAGCGTGTTTACAAAGAAAAGAAGTGATTCTCGCTGTTAAACTGCACTTCACGGCAACAGTGAAAGCGCTGCAGTGCTCTGCTTCCTTCTCACTTTATGAAAGGGGCGTGTACTGAAGCTCAGAACAATAGACAAATCAACAACAGTAATGCGTGCAGCCTTTCAGCCACTTCTACAACAAAAACGATACAAACACGATTTAAAACAATCAGGGACTAAACCAATTTTATGAGGACGGTACACTAAAGCTAACAGGTGGCACACGATACTCACTTAACTTGCAGCTATTCACAAACATCACATAGAATAAAAGCACAACTCTGTAAATTAATGCACAATTAAAAGCCACTTACTCGTCTCCGTCTGGACAGATGCCTGTTGTTTCGTCGTACTTTGTGCAGTACACATCAGGGCTGTAATTAAAAGTCCCATCTCTCCTCCTGATCGGTCTCCGTCTTCGCTGGTTTAGAAAATGCCAATGAAAACAGGTAAAGGGTCTGTGCTGCGTGCATTTGTGCTGCAGAAACAGCGGGCACTGCTCGGTCCTGAATTCCTTCAAATATCTGTGAGGGGGAGGACAAGGGGTTTAAGCTCAGCTACACACTGGCGCCAACCATTCAGCACACTGCACAAACAAACACAATCATGACTATTAACGTCGTCTTATGTGTTAAAATACTGTCGCCAACTTTAGAGTTGATGTGGTATTTAGTTGGTCAGCTAACTAACCTACTTCACATGGTACAACAAACTGTCACGTTCAAAACGGGGGAATGTCTTTTCAAAAATGCATCAAAACGTGCACAAATATATTCGTAGTGAGCAAAAATGCAAACGCCTGGGCCAATAAATTAGTTTCGAGACACAAACATCGACAGATATGCAGCCCCTGTTGGCTATTTAACATGGGGACTCGAATAACAAACTATAAAGCTTGCGCGAGGCATTCCGCTATTATCAACAAAACTTACGCGCAATCTTCGACGCGCGCTCCAGTCGCCCAGTGACACCGTACGCCAAATGCGTAGCGTAGTGGTAGCTATTCAGGCCGAGGCGGAGGAAGGAGAGCTAACGAAGCAGCTTGTTAGCAACATCTAGCGAGCGAGCTTCTCGACTGCCTGCTTCTGCTGGCGGACCCATGTCTCTGTAACAGGGTCTGAACAAGCTGGCTTTCGCCTTCAAGTTTACACTCTTTGGCTCAAGCAAGCTGCCTAAAGAGACCAGTAATCCGTGCTATTTAGCTAAGGCTGGAAGTATGATTTTCAGCCCTCACGTTAAAACTGGCGAGCTCCGTGCAATTCGGAAGAATTTACAAAAGGGAAAAGCACCATATTTAAACGCACGAAGAACGGAGAAATATCAAGTATTGCAAACACATATCAGACGGCGCGATAGCAAAGAGGCGACGAGATTATCTAAAAACACGTTTACGTCCATTTAGTGTTTACTTTACTTACGTATAGTGGGTTGGTTTCTCGGTTTGAGGAGAAGCGCTCGCCGCCGTTTTCGAAACCGACGGCATTTTCAGTCAAAACAATAAGCGCGCATGCGCGGGGGCTCTGTCTTCTCCTCGCGCTCTCGTACGCCACAGTCAGGCCAATATCAGCAACTGGCGGGACACACGAACACTGCACGTTGCACAACAACACATGCAAACGAAACGGAGTTAAACGCTGGTCACGGAGCTGGACTGTATACGTTGTTTAATTTGCAAGAACTGCAAGAGAACAACCGAAAGAATACACAAAAAGTCAATAAAATATTTTGTTAAATATCACTGAGATGTATCCACATATCAGCAGTGAATGAGCTATCCTCTGTGCTGTTACAATGCTGTGCTTCACACAGAAAGTATTCCGATGATGAAACACGAATACGTTTTACACACCAATCAACGTGTGATTTATTACCTCGACAATTCAAGCATAAAGCATAATCTAGTTTTTATCAATATATAGCTACTGGGGATTTTTTTTACGAAAACAATGGTTTGTGTTTTAAACTAAGGGTAACTGAAGTGTATGTGTTTTAATATTAAGTTTATAGTGCATAACAAACTGTGAAGCCATATAAAGAAGCTGTAAAAGTATGGGTGGAGCCTCTCGGGTCACGTGATGCTGGTGTGTAGGCAACTCAAGAAAAAGTATAAATAGCCCATCACCGCCCCAGTATTTTCAAACACTGTTGGACGTCCAGTGCGGAGGATTTCTGGTGAGATGGTTTTACTTTGTAGAAAAAAAAAACGAATTTGGTAAATAATGAGTAATAGTACCGAGTAAACAAAAGTGGTATTTGTGACGCTCAATTTTTGTCAACCGGAAGAAAATCACCTTCAGCTGTTATTGAAAAGAGATGGACAAATATGTTCAGCTGTGTTGTTGACTTAAATCACTAGCTAGTTAACTCTGTCAGTATTTTTAGAGACGTGTACTTTTTCTTAATACAACGTTCTTGTAGACTTGATGCGCTGATACGTGTACTCTTCCAGGCTCTGTTGGAAGACGCGGCGGTGCTTCTTTGCCCGCCATTTTGGACAATGAGTCCGATAACGTACAGCTGCCTAAACCTGGAAACGCAGTGTTACAGCTGTACACGAGACAAATTTAACTCACTAAAATCTAACTAAACTAATCTTTTTATACACATTTGGTACCTAATCTAATTTTTAGACGTAGGCTCTTAATTGTCAGATAGCCGGATAGCTTTAGATTACTTGATTAGACTCTTTAGTTCATGCTTTTGGTTGTATACATGTTATCTCCAGTGGTGAATGGGAAATAAATAACTAAAATGACGATAGTTTATTTACCTGTTTACACTGAAGCTTATAGCCGGTTATGATTGGCCGGAAACTATAACGGTGTTCTTGCCGCCATTTTGTCTGCGACGCTGTTTATAACAAAAGCTACATAGCTAGTTGGTTATGCCTGGTTGCTGTTTTAGCTGAGAACAGTCTAAAGACGAGAGCATGGCCTGATTAAAGTCTAGTTTTACTGGCCAACGTCTGAAACTGGCGCGATTGTTTGTATTTTAGCTAACAGGCTAATTAACGTTAGCTTAACTGTATGAGTTGACTTTTCTTAACCTTTTCAGCCAATTAAAATTTTTCTTAATTTTTCACTAATTTATTTTCCAGCGTGTGAGAGAGAATGGCTCGTACTAAACAAACCGCGCGTAAGTCCACTGGAGGGAAAGCGCCCAGGAAACAGCTGGCTACAAAGGCGGCGAGGAAAAGCGCGCCCTCTACTGGAGGAGTCAAGAAGCCTCATAGATACAGGTGAGCCTATCGGTGCTCTTTTAGCTGGTCTGGTGATCTCCCAAGAGTTTATTAAGCATTTTCTTCGAGATTGCATGTCACAGTTGTCTTGTTCTGCTTCTTCACAGGCCTGGAACTGTTGCTCTGAGAGAGATCCGTCGTTACCAGAAGTCAACAGAGCTGCTGATCCGCAAGCTGCCCTTCCAGCGTCTGGTCAGGGAGATTGCACAAGACTTCAAGACTGACCTGAGGTTTCAGAGTGCGGCCATTGGTGCTCTTCAGGTATGTTTACATTTTAATTTAAGCCTATAGTACCTTTTTATTCATAATTTCACTTATAAATTGTCATTGTTAATTGCATGTAAAGCAGGGGTGTCCAAACTTTTTTCACTGAGGGCCACAAACATAAAAATACAGGAGGGGCTGGGCCACTTACTAGAAATGAGGTATAGCCTTAACTTTAGTGTATTAAGTTAGAAAAATCAATTAAAAGTGGTCAAATATTATATTGTTAAATATAATTAAAGACAAAACTGCCTTAATCACAGCTTTCCATAAATGGATCTTTATTGATTTATTCAGAAAAAGCTTTGATGGCTCATTCTCAGAACAGCAGCCTCAGATTTCTTCTACAGAAGTTTTACAGCACAGAGAAAAAAAACAATAAAGGGGGAAATGGGACGGGTAAATTTTGAGCTTGTTTAAGTTATTAGGCTTAGCAACACGCCTATTAACGTTCGTTTGAAACGGTTATCAACATTAACAGACTGAACTGGACTTAATAACAGGAGTTAATATAATTTTAGTAAATTTTGTTGAGTGTCAGAGTACAGAGCAAAACGGCACGCTACTCGTGCCAGAAATGTCACTTGATCAAGGAGCAAATCTGCATCAGATGAGATCAGCTGTGTGTGCGCGCGCTGTGCACAGCGGTGTGTACTGTGTTAACAAGAAAAATGCATACAAGTGGTTCTGCCATGTTTAGTAACTTGGGGTAAATTCTTCTGTGGTTCTTTTTGGTGGAGCAACTGCCTTGATCAACAGTAGCTCCCCCTGGTGTTAAAACTAAGTGCAGTACACTCAAGCAAAAGTTCAAGTGCGGGCCATATTCTATTTATAAAATTTCTTGCGGGCCAATTAAAAATGGGGCCCGTGGGCCGTAGTTTGGACACCCCTGATGTAAAGCTTTAAATTGGTGTGGCTTATTGTGCTAAAATCCAGTTTCAATTAGTTATTTTGAGTAAATTACTATTCAAACCACATTTGATATTGAAAAGTAAACTTGAATTGTCACCATTTCATTTAGGGGGTTGTGTGTGGGTGGGTTTTTTTTTTTTTTTTTTTTTCCGCAATAAAAAAAAAAAAAATTGACATGCAGTATTTACACTAAGCCAGGGATACTGGGATCAGTTTGTTGGATCAGTGTCCTTAAATGTATGTAGATGGCTTTTAAAACTTTTTTTAATGCCACCAACTTCTGATTTCATCCTGATAGGAAGCAAGTGAGGCATACCTCGTTGGTCTGTTTGAGGACACTAACCTGTGCGCCATTCATGCCAAGAGGGTCACAATCATGCCCAAGGACATCCAGCTTGCAAGGCGAATTAGAGGAGAGCGTGCATAATTTAACTTTATTTTGTTTCTTTTTTTATTATTTTGTTAACCAAACTCTTAAAGCAATGACTTTTAAAACGGGCAACATCATTTTATAATACATTCCCTACAGACTCAGGTTCAGGTGACGATGTGACTATTTAGTTGTCAGTGCTCATTGTAGAGTAGCATTAGTTTGCATGCTGAAATATTTATCTTTTTACATCAATTATTGGGTTGTTAATAAAAAAATCACTACCTCAATGTCTGGTGTGCTTTGATCATTTCAAGTCATTTTGGGTTTGTTTCTAAATGTAAATTTTATTTGCCAGTGCAACATTAATTCTGCACTGAATGGCTTGGGCACTTCAGTTGGCAGTCCTGTTCAGATGTAGGTGCATAACTTGCTGGTATGTGCAGCAGTGATTCTCAAGCCTGATTCAGGAGTACATCAACCTGCATTTACTTTTTCCTTTGAACATCTGATTCCACTACTTTTATTAATAAAATGAATTGAAGTAGCTGTAAACAAATGGGGAAGGGGGTACTCGAAGATTAATGTTGAACCTTGATTAATTCAAGTCACTCGTGTTGGTAACATGAATATAAATTGAATTGCAGCCTGAAATAGTTAATTATAAATGAAGAGTGCTTTTGGGGTTTATACTCTGTATTCAGCCCTTGTTGTGTAGTTGCTTTTAACTTGCCCACTAGATGGCAGAATTGCACCACTGAATGGTGCACTTTCCCATCTGGCATGTCAATCTTCAGAACCTTATTGCTTAATTGCATCATGCTAAATAATTGCTTGTCTGTTCATTCTTTCATCAATTTCTTGCAAAATGCAGACATACAAAAGCAGTCTGTCCTTTACAAATTAGGCTTAAAAGTTGTATGCATTCTCTCATTGTTGTCCTTGCTAGTTTGAAACCTAATCCAATTTCTTCCTCTCTTTTCCAGCAAAGATTTTAATATTCAAATGTAATTGCAGTTCAGATCCATTATTCAGACATGAATTCTCACTGAATGCACAGCTCCAGGATTATGCATTAACTCTCAGTCCATTAATTAGCTTCGACATGGCAGCGCCCGCTCCCTGGAGTCAGGCACCCATGTCCTCTGTTAATGCATTAATGCAACTGAAAGACGAGGCCTGTTAGGTGTGTGCAGATCCATTTCAGAAGCCATTACTTCAGTCTCTAACGAGATTTGGTGCAGCACCAAATGGCAAAGATTTTTTTTTTTTTTTCTTTTTTTTTTTTTTTTTGGCGGTTTGTGGTTCATTTAAAACTTTGTCTAGAATACATTTACAAGGACTGCTAGCTTGGGATGTGCTTTAAAAAAGTGAATATTTCAAATGGGAAAATTAGTGCCACAAACATTTAATATAAAGTTAATTCAATTTAATTTAAAAAGGTAAATTGATTTTTCTTTACACGTGAAGTAATATTTCAAGCTTTTTTGCTTTGACTGTTAATCAGTATGACTTGAGGGAAATGGGGGAAAAATTCCAAATATTTTGTTAAATGTTTGAGTAAATTACTATTCAAGTGGTATCAAGAACAAAAGGCATGCAATTTCACTTTACATGTAACCAATTTTTAGTCTTATCTAGGTTGTATTCATATTGATTTATGGAAATCTGTATCTAAACATTTAGTGTCTAATGGACGTACAAATCATGTTGACAATGCGTTATAGACATCTGCATGTCCGTAAGACATCTAATGTTTAGTGTGGATGGTCAAAAACATGAAATCCAGTCCAAGCATATCTGATCCAACACATTTTTGGAGGTGGTTTTGATATCAGATTTGTACAAATCAATTTCAGTCTGGCCGCTCAAATCGGATTTTGAAGTGCCTTTCACGTCGACTGTAATATCCAAAGTGATGATCCAAGAAGCATGGGTCCAGGTTGCCAGATCCTAAAACACACTCCAGCCCACTATTTGACAGAAGGTTGTGACACACAAACGTAAAACTAACTTAAAATCTAAAGAGTCTAATCACAGATGTTTGAGGAAGTTATAATTGCTTTTACTCTTAAATCTTTTGTCTTACTCCAATCTATATTTTCAAATCTCTCCACTGGCGTCTTTATATTAGGAAGCCTATCTAAGGCAGCTCTAACACTACTGTGTGACTAAGTTTTTGGTGGTCACTACATTTTTAAATAGTCAAAAACCCACCCACCACCTCGGAGAATTTACCCACAAGTGCATTCAAATAAATACCACAATATTTAGATTTTTGGAGATCCACTAGTAGTTCTTGACCACCTGATAGTTTATCAGCTCATATGAATGTTACCCACACTTATCAAACAGGCTGCTGCAGTGGGCAATGTCTGTTTATTTATTTTTTTAAGAGAAGTTTGGTGAGGCTTTTGATCAGCTTTTGATTGAACCACATCAAAAGGGAAGAAAAAATAGTAGGGAATGTATGTGCCAGTAGCTGTGACGTCAGAGACCTTCAACTCTGAACCTCCCTCAAGTCTCAGCTGCATCTCCAGTCTCCCTGTCACAAACTTCTCACAGTCTACCCCTCAGCCCCCCCCCCCCCCCCCTTGTGCTTTTTGGGATTCTCAGAGTAAGTGTGTTATCCCGCCTATTTATTTTGTGCAAACACAATAGACATGTTCAATTTGCTGGGTTCTGGGATCCATCTGGCTTGGCGCCGCTTATTTTTTGCTAATGAGCTCGCCAGCTCTTCATTGGATTATCACTTGAACATCTTCCTCTCATGGCCCCCATGTCAGTGCTCTTCAACATCTTCAGGCGGTTCTCAGCATATCCAGACTGCTAGTGAACCTCTGGCTCTAACACACTACTGTAACCTCTCGCAACAGGCCTGAAAAGAGAAATTCAGAGTCCTCCGACATGGGTGATCCATCAAATCTGAGTTTTCATTATGCTTTTGATATCTCAGTTCATTTTAAAAGCGTTTTTATGTAACATTTATTCCCAAAGCACCATTTAATAGCTGGCTCTCGTTTCTCTGGCTACTTTCCATGATCACAGCTGCAAAAACAATCAATATTTTGCCAGTGTTTTGTTTTTGGCCTGTTTGTCTTGTTTTCTCAGACCAGGCCAAACCTACTTATTCCATCACCCAGATGTGGGCAGCACAGCACTCCACTAACACCAAATACAGTTTGGATTATATCCTCAGTTTGCATTCCCACTGGAAGTTATGATTCATGTTTGAAAACACAACTTTGGATTGCCATTGATGGTAAATGTCATAAAAAGCTGTCCAAAAGTGATGGCTGGCATTCATTCATGGCTGACAGTCCTGACACTTCATGTCAATGGACATCATTTTGTATAACTTAGTCACATCTCTAGTGTTTAGAAATACAGTACCAGTTAAACTTTTGTACACATGGTCTTATTCAGTGTTTTTGTTTCATTTTTTTCCTACATTGTAAATGAACACTGACATCATCCAGACTATGAAGGAACACACAAGGAATCATGTAGTAAACTTAAAAGTGTTAAACGGGAACCCCGAGTGGCTCAGTAGGCTAAAACGCTGACACTATGATAAGGCGATCGCAAATTTGAATCCTGTTCATGCTGTTTGCCATCAACAGTCAGGGCCCACAGAGAGCAAAAATTGGCAGTTCTCTCTCTGGGTGGGTAGATGGCGCTCTCTCCCCATCACTCACACATTGCAATGTCCGCTGGCTCAGGCGTCTATTGATTGGTCCATTCGGAGCTGGGAATCCTGAGCTTTTCTCCAAGCGTGTTGGCTCCCCAGTGACATCAATGTATCAGCGGTAGTTCGGAAAGAGGCGGTGGCTGGCATAACACGCATCGAATGAGGCTTGTGCTTGTATTTACCCTCCTAGAGTCAGGGACAGTGCAAAGTGATGAGGAGAGTCCTAACAAAAGGGATGGGCTAACTAGCTACTACTACATTGGGGAGGGTGTAAAAATTGACAAAAAACTTAGGGGAAAAAAAGTGTTAAACAAACCAAAACATCCATCCATCCATCATCACACCTGCTTAATCCTTATCAGGGTCGTGGTTAGTCCCCTACCCCCTCACTGGGTGCAGGACAGGGCATTACACTATTCAACTAAGCCCATGACAGGGCGCCAGTCCATCGCTAGGTACACACACACAGATAATTTAGAGTACCCAATTCACCTGACCTCCATGTTTTTGAACTGTGGGAGGAAACCGGAGACCCCGGAGGAAACATGGAAACTCGGCTCAGATGGGGACTCGAACCCAAGACCCCAGCACTGAGAGGCGAATGTGCCAACCACTAAGCCACCATGTCGCCCTCAAACCAAAATATGTTTTAGATTTTACTTCAAAGTAGACACACAACTGATGTCTCAAACACATTAAGAGGCAAGAAATGCAAGTCATGAGCTCTTGACAAGACACAGCTGTTAACTGAAAGCCATTCCAGGAGACTACCTCATAAAGCTGACTGAGAAAATGCCAACAAAGCTGTCATCTAAGCAACAGGTGCCTACTGTGAAGAATATAAACATATTCTGGTTTGTTTACTTGTTTGTTTACTAAATAATTACATGTGTGTTTACTCATAGTGTTGATGACTTTGTATTAATCTACAGTGCAGAACATTTTTAAATCATGAAAAAACGCTGAATGAGAAGGTGTGTCCGCACTTTTGACTGATACTGTATGTGATGCATTTCTTTTGACCCAGCCCACACCACTGACCCACATTTTTGGCTTACAAAAATAACTAATCAGTTCAATTCAAGATTATTTGTTCACTTCTAAAGACACGGCAGGGTCAGACTGTAGCCTGGTCATCTGATCATTTATTTGTGCTTGATTGAGCTAATGGGAATCTGACCACACACACTGTTTTCAACAATGATTAAAGTCATGATTTAATCAGCGGTGAGTTCTGTAAGAGCTGTTATATCAAACAGTTCTTTCTCCTTGTCTGCTAGTCCTGGGTGCGTACAGTAGCATTTAATTATTTGGGTGAGTACTGGAGATTGGTACTGTGATATGCAGAGCTTAATGGGAATCATCATTAAAAACAAATAAGACAACCCCCTGGGGTTATTTATGACATCTTACATTATTTGTTTTCCCAGTCTGGTTTTCATGGGAAAGAACTCCCTGTACATTTCTGCTATGTATGGCATCATGCTAGATGGTCATCCCAATGTATATTTATGTGAAATGGAGAGAATGTGGGTTTCTTCTTCCCAAGTTCTGGTACCAGTGGTCAGAGAATCTCATTTTTGTTTGAGGACAGAGTCAAGTCAACCTAGAGCAGAGGAGATTTAGAGCAGGGTCCTGGAGAGCAACCATTCTGCAGAGTTTAACACCAACCTTAATCTACCAAACACTTTCAGTCATCTGAACTCCCCAGTGTGGTAGATCTCCAGGACCAGGATCATGTAGCATGCTGCATTAGGCTGTGCCACTATGTGGTTTTTCAAGATTTAAAAATGTTCTGCATTGTAGTTTAATACTAAAGTCATCCAAACTATGAATAAAGACATATTTAATTATTTAGTAAACAAACAAGTAAACAAACCAGAATATGTTTATATTTGACATTCTTCACAGTAGGCACCTCTTGCTTAGATTCCAGCTTTCTTGGCATTTTCTCAGTCAGCTTTATGAGGTAGTCACCTGGAATGGCTTTCAGTTAACAGCTGTGTCTTGTCAAGAGTTCATGACTTGCATTTCTTGCCTCTTAATGTGTTTGAGACATCAGTTGTGTGTCTACTGTGAAGTAAAATCTAAAACATGTTTTGGTTTGTTTAACACTTTTAAGTTTACTACATGATTCCTTATGTGTTCCTTCATAGTCTGGATGACTTCAGTGTTTATTTACAAGGTAGGAAAAAAATAAAAAATAAAAATGTTGAATGAGGAGGTGTGTCCAAACTTTTGACGGGTACTGTATGAGCTTAACCCATATTATTATTATTATTATTATTATTATTATTGCAAAAGTAGAAGCTATCTATCAAATGATATAATTTAAAATACAGTAATAATCTATAAGATAAAACATTGAAATGAATTTAAATGTGATGCTATATCCTGTTCTTGGACTGTCAGTGATGATGTCCAAACGCATTCTGAGGATCTGAGACTGTCATGCTTCTTTATAAATGCAAGTCAACTTGAATATGAAGTAGATGTCTGGGTGAAAGGTTCATAATAATAATAATAACAGTCAAAAACAGGTTAGTAATCTTTATAATGTCAATAATAGTCTATTATGATTCTTGGTCAAATGAGAATGGGTCTTTACATATCATAACAGTGTCACAGAAAATGAGTAAGATCCTAAACTGTAGTGAGGAACTTTCACTGGTGTAAGGTCATAGCTCAGAGGAATGACACTGAGACGTGACAAAGAGTATTGGACTGAATAAACACCCTTGATGGAGTACTGCTAGATTGGTTACTGAAGTCTCGAATAATGTGTTTACATTGCCTTGTGTCTTCCGCAAGCCACCTGCCTCCTGTCTCTAGCCCTGATAAACATGAGCCAACACCTGCAGTTAGAATCGATAACACCTCTGCCTGAATGAGCTGTAATCCTCCTAATGCGGTTTGCTTAACCCAAATTTACTTGGAGGCATTGCTCATGTCAAACTAAGGTGGACAGTGAACTTTAAATGAACTTATGTGGTTCAAAGATTTTTGTTTTCACAGTAAAGAATGTGGGAAATTATTCCAAGATGAATGGATTCGAAAGTGTTTGAGTGAACCTGTATATATAAAAAATACAAATGAATGATGGTTAATAGTTTGCATGTAGTAACCTTACCAGACTGCATTGCTTAGAGTATATGTACCCAAAGTCAAGACCACCTATTAAGCAAAGTAGAAAAGGTTCACAGTTCCTTTGATGTTTTTATTTGTTCCCTTACCACGGGCTCACTGAGCACAATCATCTTGCAGTATAAAAGTCACTGCTTTGATACATTATATGTTTTCAATATCGATAAAGTTTACTGTTAGAAAAACAGGTCATTCATTGTTTCTTTGCTATTTAATCCATTATATCAACATCTTTGCGAAGAATTACCCTGAATAATCCTTGTTTTCATTCCACTGAGTATTGATTACACTCTGCTGGATATAAAGCAAACATGGTGCTTCTTCTGCTCTTGCTTTTGCAAACTGAAATAAGTACCCCTAAGTCAGTTGGTGGGTACATATCTCCACCCTACCCCTGCTGCATGTGCAGTTTTAGAGTGACTTAATTATGAGAAGCTTGAAGAGTTTTTCTCCAAGTTTCCTTTTAACACCTCATGAGAGATGTTCAAGAAGCTCTTTTCTTCAGCTTTGGGACTCTACACCTCAGATTCACTCCTCACCGGGATGTTGAGGTCCAGAGTGTGGTGGCAGAAGCGATAAACCACAGACCAGCTGGCCTTCTGCTTCACAAAGAGTCGTAGTTTGTCCCGGAAGGTCTCTCCCAGGAAGCTGTAGATGATGGGGTTCAAACAGCTGTTGGAAAAAGCAGCCAAGTTGACGATATGCCCGGTCAGTGGATAATCATGCCACAGGGTGGTGGCGCTGCGCTGTGAAGGGTCAGCTGTTCCCTGCAGCAGTTGGATGCTAATGAAAACGTTCTCAGGCAGCCAGCAGATGAAGAACACCAGCACCACCACCACAATCATCCTTAGGGCCTTCTGTCTTCTTGGCCAGAGGCCCCTGTGCTTCTGGGCCCGCATCAGGATGCGTACAATCAAGGAGTAGCACAGTCCAATGATGGAGAATGGCACCAGGAAGCCAATGGTCACCTCAAGCCATTGGATCTCCAAGACATTAGCAAAGCAGAAGTGAACCTCACCCGTATGCTGTGTCTGCACAATGGTAAAGGGAAGGAGCGTGGCCAGAATGGAGGCCATCCATATGAGACTGCAGCTGAGCTTGGCATGCTGCATGGTGCGCAAAGGTCTGCTGCTCATCGAGTTAGCCAGAGCCACATAACGGTCAAAGCTCATCCATGTCAGGAAGAAGATGCTGCTATACATGTTGACCTGCAGAAAAAGAGACATGAAGGTACAGAGGATGGCATAGTCATAATACTTCTCGTTCAAGTTGAAGACTTCGATGAGAGAATCGGCCACTAAAATGAGATCTGCCACTGCCAGGTTGATAAAGTAGAGGTCAGGGATTGTCATCTTCTCCCTGTGGTTCAGGTTGACCACCAGTATGAGAATGTTCCCAATGAAGCCGATGGGGAAGAGTAAGATTGTGTACAGACAGGAGAGGAAAAGGCCAATTACGTAAAACTCATAAGTGTCTGAATTCTCCTTCACGTCTGTTGAGTTGTAGTCAAATGATGTATTTAAGTGCTCAGAGCTGTTCCCATAAATCTGAATCAGTGTAGTTGTCTGCTCTTCCATACTGACAGAGTCTCTGTACTGAATGCCCTGAATCATAAGTCACATCTTCCCCTTGTGCTACATGCTGCATTTGAGTGTGTTCCCAGCTCACAATGTTGGGAGAACCACTCATTTAGGCCATGCTTATCATTCTTAGAAGTTCAGTCTTACAATACAGACAGCTCAGGATTGTGAAACAGTGTCCTGAGGGATTTGCTTCTTGAGACAGGATAACGGTGGGAAAAGAGGCCAATAAGCACCTCCATGTTGCAGTGCAGCCCTCTCATCCACAGAGGCTGCCTGGACTTGTGTGATCCATAGTACCAAATGTAAGAGGTCTCTCTCTAGGGGCTGTAGTTCTGCTGCTTTCTCTTTTGCACACTTTGTTCTTCACACGTTTTAATTCCAGTGCTGCCTTGCCTCCTCCAGTCAACGGGCATGATTATTCACCAAGCAGCAGCTGATGACGCTATTACTGTGACACCTAATCAAGTGAGAAAGAAGGAGGGAAAAAGAGATAGCAGAGAAAAAGTCATTACAAGCAAATAAAAATACCAGAAATACAATGTTCTTCTTTTTGTTTTTGGCAGGTCTGATGTGGTCAAAACATCTACAAATACAGCTGCAGCATGTTTTCTTATATAGAACATACAGTGGTGCTTGAAAGTTTGTGAACCCTTTATAATTTTCTAAATTTTCTGCATAAATTCCAAAAAGAAACATTACTACCTTATCTACAGTTCCCTATAGATTATGCTATTGTTATAGTGCTTGTGGATGAATGAGACATATATATGCTTAGTTTAAATGAGAGGGATAACGTTTTTGAGAAAGGAAAACACTGCATTCCACCATAAAGACCCATTTCATCTGTGAAACATGGTGGTGGCAGTATCATGGTTTGTGCCTGTTTCGATGCATCTGGGCCAGGACAGATTGCCATCATTAATGGAACAATGTGTATACCTGCAAATTCTAAAGGAAAATGTCAGGACATCTGTCTGTGAGCTTATTCTCAAGAGAATGTGATCATGAAGCAAGACAATGACCCTACGCACCCAAGTCCAAAGAAAGGTTAAAGAAATGACTTAATTCCATTCGTCCACTAAGGACTTGTGTGACAATCTGATGATGTTTTAGATCAAATTTATGTAGAAATATACTTTAAAAAGCTTCACCAGCTTTCAAGCTGCACTGTACACCATCCATACACTGTAAGGGTAACTGTACATCATAGTTTTGAAAGTACACTTTCAACCTTCACGACAATACTTCCAACCATATTCATTTGGGTCCCCTGCAAGCCATTCGGTTAGAAATTGAAGAGCTTGCAGAGAATTAAAATGCAAAGAAAGAACTTAAACAGATGCATTGAAGAGCTTATTTGAAATTCAGAGACAATCCTGGTGCAGGTCACAAACATTTGGCTGAAGTTACAATTATGAAGCAGTTCAAAGTTCAGTAGGATTGAAGAGCATTGAAACAGGCTTTCATTGTCACATTGATCAAATAATGCATAAATAATTCAGTATTTAAACTGTTTAATGACAAGTGTTATGCAGTATATTATATTCAAAGGAAATATAAGCCCAGTCCAGACACAATCTAAAGCCTAAATGGGCCATAATTACAATAGCTCTTAAAATATCTATCAGTCAACGGTGAAATCCTTTACACTTTGAATAATATCATCAAAGATGCACAAGTATTGTTCTAATGAGAATGATAATAAGGTGTGGCAGAGAGAACCTTGACCTTTAACAGGTGATCAGAGCCCCTCATTTTGCTTCTACCCAGCTGAGGAAACCTGTGAAATATTAATGCGCTCCTCATAAAACACTCGCTTTGACAGCTATAACTCACCAGCCCTGCATATGCACTCAATTCTAATCAGACAAAAGACAGAGCCAGTTCCAAAGTGGCAATGACTGCACTTGCTTAAAAATACATTTAAAATACATTTCACGTACATGTACAAATTTTAGTATAATGTATAGTAGCCCACCAGGGACAGATGTAAATAATATAACCTATCACAGGGCTTCCATATAGGGTTCCCAGTGAAATTGGCTGGCATGAGGCAGAAAATGTGAAGAAATGCTGCCAGCTTGCCCAAATTAGACCAGATTTTATTTTCAGAGGCACGCAGATGGCTGGCCAGGATTGCAGAGAATTTTTTGATAGAACCAGTTGCATCATTGCTCAACTTGATCCACTAAACTACTAAACTTTAATAGGCACTGGTTTCTACAACATGAAAGACGCCTACACATCTCCTAAAGAAATCTGCTAAAGAGACATCAAATGAATGCATTCTCATAAATCAGCTTCATTTCATTAGTGCTGACAGAGCAGATAGATCGTGGGAGTGGAGAACATGCCACCCTGGCAAAAAACATCCAATTCAAAAAAGGAAACTACTGCAGTTATCTCAAATAAAATATACAACAGAGATATGCAAATATAAACTATGACAATATATCATCTCATATAGCTAACGTCATCAACAACCATTTCCTTCCTCTACAAATCTAAGTGAGGAAGCCAAACACAAATACTTCTCACATGATGTCAGTTACAATATGAACAACACTGACAACTGTGTATTATTACTATATTTTATTATACTATATATATATATATATATATATATATATATATTAATACTATATTTATATTATTATTTATAAGCTTCACACCCCAGTTTTCAAATATACTACCAAATATATTCCAAAAATGATTCACTGTCAAAACACTGGAAGCATTTAATTAATGTTCATATCAAGCTAATGATCATTTCTAAAGAACCTGACCATAATCCTCAACCAAGTACTGAGCTGGATCCCTTTCCTATTTTCACTTCTCATATCCCAAACTTTCAGTCAACATCTCCTCACACTTGTGCAAACTTCCAAACACATAGGCAGAAAGAGATGTACTCACTTTACGGACCAATGGCTGTCATGCAGGCTTTGTGGTACTCCTTTACAGAAGTCAGAGAGGTGGCAGAGATTTGTAATCCCGCATGCTGAGCCGACTCTGCGCCCCCTGCAGTTAAACCCCAGCCTGAAGATGAGAAGAGAATGAGCCAAGAGGATCAGAGCAACCTACCATCCCAACTCCCTCCTGATGCTTGCTTCAATCTGCTAGCTCACTCTGTCTCGCTCTCCTCCACCGCCACCTCCTCCAATTTCTCCTCCTTCCTGAGCTCAGGCTTTGACTCCCCCCACCCACAGCCTCCTATCCTGCCTTGTGTACTCCCAGCCGCATCGGGCTCTAGAAGAACTTACTGACCCGAGTGACTTTGTAACAGGTGATTGCAGACACACCTACTGATTTTCGTGCTGCTCTGAGGTATTCGTCCATGCTCCCAATGCCCCTAGGCATGCTTTCAGAGAACGTCCTCTCCATTTACTCTTAAAGTTCAAGTCTGGTGACTGTCTCGAGTATTTTCTGAGAAAGTGTAAAACAGTTACTTGAGGCCCGCGCTCCTAAGATGATCATGGAGTTAATATTATGTTTAATTTACAGTGATGCCATGAAAGAGCCACTCGTGGTTTCCAAAAGATCAACATCACTGAGTATGATTAAAGGTTTGTAAATAAGAATGAATGTGAAGACCCCTTTTTTAAAGTTTAAACACTGAACACATAATATAAAAGATCTGTACTGATAAAAGATTGTCCAAGAACCATTTTAGAGTGACCGACATGAATCTGACACTGTCTGTGAGACTTAATTCAGATTTGGATGTGAAACAAGCAGGTTAAGAGATGCTTTGTTGTTGTATCTTCAAGGCAACAACTAGGCTATTTACAGGTGACTTGTTTTCTAGTGTATATCAACAATAGCCTCACAACTCCAATTCTAAACTAAAGAAGCACATTTTGAATGCTTGACTGATCTCATATATCTTGTATAAGTGGTAAAATACCAAAAAATACCCATATTTACCCACAGTTAAGTGAAAACCATCAAAGCATTAGCACTGCTGCTTCTAATATCAAACATGATGCAAGTCAAGCCTAACATTTCCCATTATCCCCATGACTTTACTATAAACAGCTTTAGCAAACATTTGGAGAATTACTGCTTTTGAAAAGTGAGCACAAGGGAAGGAGAACTACCACATGAGATTCGAAATAAATGTCAAATGTCTTTTACAAGCACATTTTGCAGACAGTTAAACAGCCTACAAAAAGGAGCCTTCAGCCATGACTGAGTTAAATAAACAAATCCACAACTGCGGTGTAATATTCAACCTCATGAGCAGCTGGAATATTCAAACCATCCACCCAGAACCAGAAGAAACCATCACTAGCAGAACTAACAATGTTGGAAAAAGATAGAAGGTAATACACTTAATTTTCAATATAGTGCTTAAACTATAATATGACAACCCTTCTAAAGTGATTGCACCTTTAATCCAGAAGATGATGGACAGTAAAGCCTGTTTTTTCTCCTAGACATCATGATTACAAATCAAATGCTATTATGTACATAATTCAGTTTTCTGGACAGAGATGGCTTCTGTTCACCTCACTGCACCAAGCGTCTCAAGGAAAGCTTCAGGGCCTTTTCCATGTACCTCTAACCACATTTTCTGAATGCTCTACACTGAAACTGCCGTTCAAAAGGACTTCGGTGCACCTGCACTGTGTCATTTTAGCCATAGAAAAGTGAAAGTGAGTGTAACGAATAACATGGATTTCTATATTGATTGAATGGAAAATACTGCAAAAAAACAACATTTTGAATGGAAGAAGTGGTACAATGTAAGAGAGACTACATGAAAATTCCCAATTGTGTCCTTACATAATTACTTTCAACTGGCCTGAATGTTGGTTAGTTTATCACATTAATTTAATTTAACTTCAGTTAAATTATGAATAATTCATAGTTAATCATTAAAGTGAATTATTTGTATTCCTTATTTATCAATATTCAATCATTATGAATCATATTTTACGTTTAATAACAAGTATAATATGGTTTAAGGGGTTTGCTGACTTTTTTTTAAAGGACATTTCTTCCACTCTGCATGTGAGTACTGGGCTTTTCTACACAACAGATGAGGTAAAGCTCTGCAGTGACAGAGTGCAGAGGTGCTGGTGTTTACAGATGGCCATCTGCTGGCTGCTGCGTCCCTCTGTCTCACCAATTCCCCCTCTCACACTCTTACATCTCTCAGAGAACCTGAGACCCTGTACATCCGCAAGGGATGTCTGTGTGTCAGCTTCAAAGAACAGCCAATAATGAAATCTTACTGCACCATTTTTTTACACAATGATCTTCTCTAAGCCCACTTTGGAGAACAGGAGAGATGAAGCTTGTTTGGACTATTGTATAGAACATACTTGTCTTACAAGTAACACTTACTACTTACAAACCATCTTTTCATATTTATCATATTGTCTAATCCATGTCCAACAGATCTAGTCCATCAGATCCTTCTCTGACAGTTTCTGATTGATCTTTATTGTCAATATGGTTTACATTTCCCTTGATGTACACTTATTTTTTTATTTCATGTATTAGAACCCATCCAAATTAATTTTAACATAACCACTTCCAATCTAATCTCTTAGCATGTAATTATTGCACCTTTAAGACTATAATACTTACAGCATATTCTGATAAACTGTCCTGTACTGTGCTTCATTCAAAATGTTTTCCAGGTTTAAACTCCCTTTATAATGTCTGTGTCATGGTTAAACTGCTATAGGCTGAATAGGTGGCTATATGTAAATGTATTTGTGCTTAAAACTCTACATAGTACAGAAGAAAGGGTGTGGAGCTGAGAGAAGAAGATAAAGTGATGATACACGTCATTGTTGGAATAGTCATGTCCATATCAGCAGCTGCAGGTTTAATGCACATTCTATGTAAGGTTGTTACTGCACATAGTAG
>BRDA01004187.1:0-52273 GCA_036984385.1 Crenuchus spilurus | reverse complement strand
GATCGTCAAGGTGAGGTTGTGTTGAACTGACTGTTTTGCGAGGAAGACCAGTAGTTCAGTCTTTGAGAGGTTAAGTTGTAGGTGGTGATCCTTCATCCATGAGGATATATCTGAGAGGCAGTGAGATATCCGCGCAGTGATGGCAGAGTTATCATCAGGCGGGAATGACAGATAGAGCTGAGTATCATCAGCAAAGCAATGGTAGGAAAAGCCATGCGAGCGGATAACTGGTCCCAGTGAGGTGGTGTAAATGGAAAAAAGAAGGGGTCCCAGTACCGAGCCTTGGGGCACTCCAGTGGACAATGAGTGCGAAAAGGACAGCTGTCCTAGCCATGACACTTTAAATGAACGCTCAGCGAGGTAGGATCTGAACCATGATAGTGGTGTATCCGAGATACCCAGGTGGGGTAATACTTACAGTATATTCTGATAAACTGTCATGTACTGTGCTTCATTCAAAATGTTTTCCAGGTTTAAACTCCCTTTATAATGTCTGTGTCATGGTTAAACTGCTATAGGCTGAATAGGTGGCTATATGTAAATGTATTTGTGCTTAAAACTCTACATAGTACAGAAGAAAGGGTGTGGAGCTGAGAGAAGAAGATAAAGTGATGATACACGTCATTGTTGGAATAGTCATGTCCATATCAGCAGCTGCAGGTTTAATGCACATTCTATGTGAAAGAACTCAATTCTTGGGATCATTTACACTTTTAATAAACAAATTTAAACTTCATATTTCTGTCATGTACAGTTCCTTCTCCCAAATTATATCAGATACTCTTATAAGAATGATTAAGTTACATTCTAGCTGTTCAACAGTCTGGATCTTCTTTGCCAGATTTTTTGTTCCATTTTAAATGAGCTTTGGCCCAGTGTTTCTGAATCATGCTGACATATGGCTTCTTCTTTGCATAATACAGCTTTAACTTACATTTATTGATTGCATGGCAAACTGTGTTCACAGACAATGACTTCTGGAAGTGCTCCTGAGCCCATGCAGTGATTTCCAGCACAGACTCACGCCTGTTTTTAATGCAGTGCCACCTGAGGACCAGAAAATCATTAGTGTCTAAAAACTGACTGTTAGCCTTGCCACTTGGACATATGGATATCTGCAGATTCTCTGAATCATTTGATGATCTTATGTACTATATATGGCAGGATATTCCAAATCTTTACTATTCTATGTTGAAGAAGTGTTTTCTGCTCTTAGTACCACTTACTTGTCAAGCCTTTTTTGTCTACCTCAACTTTGTATAGCTGCCAACAAGTACAAAATGAGTTAATATTTTTAAAGAAATGGTCAAATGTATCACTTTTAACATCTTGATATGTGTTCTATGTTCTATTGTGAATAAAATGTGGGTCTATGAGATTTGCAAATCAATGCATTTTGTTTTTATTTACATTTGTTTACATTGTACACAGCATCCCAACTATTTTTTTAATTGGTAATTACTTATTACTTATTAATTACTATTAATAAGTAATTAATAGTTTTAAAGTATAAAGGTGGAATTACTTGCTCATAGCATGGATATCCTTCATATTTAACTGCTAAACAATTTCATATTTTAAAGAATCTAGTGATATTCAGAGGATGACATCTAAAAATTTGATTTTGACATTTTGGCAAATTACATTTTGTTTATGACAAAGTGCAAAAGGGACAATTTGCTAAAACTCTGTTCACTATTATATAGGGAAGGTCCTTCTCTGGAGAAGACCTGGAATTCCTAATATGGACATAACAACTAGAGTATGACCACACATCAGTGCTCTGTGGAGCAACAGGTCAGTCAGAAGAAAATACTCACCTGTAGGCACATAGCTAGCTTGAAGATCTTGTCATAGAGGCAGTTTCCCTCTGGATGTATGAGAATTCCACACACTGACATGAGTTCTGTTGTTAATTTTCAGGCAGATTTCATAAAAATTGGCAAAATCAACATTTACCTAAAAAATACATCTGGTTCTGCTTCTTAACATAGACATGACCTTATATCTGCTTTAAACCAGTGGAGCATTATTTACAGTGCCTTGCAAAAGTATTCACACCCCTCAAACTTTTAGACATTTTCACATTATCATTTTCTTTTCATTTCACAATCCCTTGCTGCTTTGTGTTCTATCACATAAAAACCCAATAAAAGACATTTCAGTTTGTGGGTGTAACATGAAAAAATTTAGAAAATTCAAGGGGTATCAATAATTTTGCAAGGTCCTGTACACTGTAAAGCGTGGTTACTTTGATTGGGCATTGGCATTTTGTGGGCATTATAGCTAGGGAGGATATTTGGTACACAATATATATATAGGCGGGTGTCAGGTTGTATAGGTTTTATGTCAGACATCGTGATGGAGCTTTATGGGGACCTGGCAACCCTGCTGCTGCTTAACACAGACCTGCTCCCCACCGTCTATGTAAGTCCACCCTTTAGTAAATAATCCTGCAAAGTGTGAAAAATGCAAACAGTTTCTTTTTAACAAACAATTAAACATAAATTTAATAAAACAATAAAGTGCAAAAGTTCTCATCCTTCACCAATTTAACTTAATTTACGATTTTACCGTTTCATTTACAGATTTACATTTACATTTACAATACCTGTTTTACGTTGTTTTTTATGTTTTGACGCCATATCTAGACCAATGGGGGGTGAAAAAGCGTCACCAAAGTGCCCTCTAGAATAAGAAAAAGTGCTGTTTTAGCTGCTCTACACAAGATAAAAAAAATTGAGTGGCCCCTTTTTTGCAATAAATGATGAAAGTGTGCCCTCTAGAACAAGAAAGATTGTTAATCTGTCTTAATGAGTCTCCTTATTTGGTTGCCTTTCCAGTAGAAAAGGGAACATTAAGTGTCCTCTATTGCACCCCTTTTAGACAGTGTCTCAAAGTGAGCCCTTTTCAGTAGAGAAAATGTGATGCAGTGCTGTATAGTGTTCTCCTACAATTGTACATAATGAAGTGCTCATGTAGATGCCCCTCTTATTGAGAACTGCCCCTCCAGTGGGAAAAATGTGCTTTTTATTTTTTCACCCCTGCCCTTCAAACATCCTGAGTCTGCCTCTGCTCTAGACCCAGATTTCTATAAAATGTCTGATGCAAATACACAGCTGTCTTTCAGTCTGTACTGAGTTACCAGTTTATCAGGTTGTAAAACCTCCCTCCCCTCACGGCCTCGTCCTTGTCTTAGTCTTGTGTCCACGTGCTGTTTTGTTTACATTCTGTGGTCTCTGCCCACGTCATGTCTTGTTCCTAATCCCTGGTCTGATTATGTTTGATTTAAAGGTGCCTCACAGTCCTCGTCCATCATTATATTTTCACCACGCTTATGTATTGTCACTTTGTTTTGTCATCAATGTCATTATATTGTATACATGTTTGGTCACAGCCAAGACTAGTTTTCGTTTCATAACCACGTTTCAAGTTTTGTTATTAAAGTCTTGCTTCTGTCCCACCATGCATCATCCTCCTCTAAACCTTCTTGACACAGGTACACTTAACTTGTACCTGCATTAATTAGGCAATTTATCAGATACACTACCATATGCTTTGAGAGTTACAGGTTCTTGCTATACAGTTTAGTAGCCAAACTTCTGCATAACCTATCAGTGAAAACAGACCACCCCACTACCACCACTGACCAGCTACCAGCTGACCAAAAGTGGACTATTGTTTGATTGGAGGTACACAGTAAATATGCCAGTGTTAAATCAACACTATTAAAGTTAAATTAACACTGATGGTATCAAAATTTAACACCCCCAGTGTTAATTTAACTCTAATAGTGTTGATTTAACACTGGCATATTTACTGTGTAGTGGTAAGTTGCTGTTGGTTATGATACACTTATGATACAGTGTGTCAACCTCCTCAAACATCTGATAAAACCCTATAGCATAGCGCTACTTGCCATATTAATTTAACTAATTCACATGTGTATTTTTGATTACACATTTTTATATTTCTATTCCCAATCACAACTGTTATTTTCTATTGTTTTAGCAGTCCCATTTGACCAGATCACTACATTTCCCTAACAAAGGTTCCATGACAGAACTATTATTGTAGAACCATCTTTATTTGCACACTTCCATGAAGGCACTGATCAGTATAATGGAACTATAAACTCCTTAAGATCAAGTTAAATATGCTATATGGTAGGCAGGCATTTCTGCACTAACAGTTATACAGTACCAAAATTTTCGACATAACTTCATTCATTTATTTTTTTGTTCTTTGTTCCTACATTGTAAATGAATACTGAAGTCATCCAGACTACGAAGGAACACATAAGGAACAATCTAGTAAACTTAATAGTGTTAAACAAACTAAAATATGTTTTAGATTTTACTTCAAAGTAGACACACAACTGATGTCTCAAACACATTATGAGGCAAGAAATGCAAGTCATGAACTCTTGACAAGACACAGCTGTTAACTGAAAGCCATTCCAGGTGACTACCTCATAAAGCTGACTGAGAAAATGCCAAGAAAGCTGCCATCTAAGCAAGTGGTGCCTACTGTGAAGAATGTCAAATATAAACATATTCTGGTTTGTTTACTTGTTTGTTTACTAAATAATTACAGATGTGTTTATTCATAGTTTGGATGACTTTAGTATTAATCTACAATACAGAACATTTTTAAATCATGAAAATAACACTTAATGTCCAGAATGTGTGTCCAGACTTTTGACTGGTACTGTATGATAAAAAGGAAGTATCATTGTGTCATTCTGTAAGTAGAAATTGTTTAATGTCATGGTATGTTTATACCACAATATTACTAACACATGCCATATTAGAGTGTACCATCATGCAACCATGGTATTAACATTTGTCGTATGCTTTTATTATGAAATAATACCTGTTTTAGCTATAGCCTATGGAAACATACTCACATCTGTGCTTATATAGTTCATATATGGACATTAATACTGTTAATACTGTGTCCTGTGGACTCTGGTTCTTAATTAAGCTCCTCTGTCCGCTCTGAACGTGCAGGCTGTTAGTTTTCTACCATCCCTCTCTAAACGGTGCCGCTGCGGGGAACAATGCTCAAAGCTAAAGGGAATTGATGAATCGTTATGCCCACAGCGACTCCGATGATATGTACTCGTTCGTCTCTCGGTAAGTGCGCATGCGCAAGTCGAGACCGGCGCACGGTGCATCACAGCTAATGGCGTGTTGCCAGGCAGCAGCTCGAGGCCCGCTCTTAATGGCACGTGGAGAGTTCTGAGAACAGAACCGAGCCGGGTGGGCCGGCAGCAGGCTGACATACAGCCAACAGAGCGCCTGATTTGTTTTGCAGGACCGAATGCGACATCCACATCAAACCAATTAAGCCCGTGAGCGCCGGGACACGAGAGGATAATAAACGTAAAAACACGTCCGTCCCTCCGCGCTCAGTCTGCAGGCTCGCGATCCTCTCAGCCAATCAGCAAGGCCGCATAATCAAGCGCTCCATGGCAACACCTCTGACGCGCTTGTATGTAAATTGTGCACATTTTAGCTTCCCAAAATATCAGACTGAGCTCCAAATTGCTTCCTACTCCGTAGTGACCTACGCTACACTCAAACAACACAGTATAGAGTAATCGCTTAATCGTTTAATCAGTGTTTAATGATATAAAACCGACCTCTCTGCAGGTAAAGTTACACAATAATTCTAATAGACTAACTCAGGCCTACACAGGGCTCTGATCATAAAAATGTACAAATACAGAAGTTGAGATAACTGAGGCTAGGCTGTGATAGAACAATCATGTAAATAATGTAAAGCACCCTGGGCAAAAATGAGCCACCTTGTGTTTAAAAAATGAATAGTTCCAATGCTAAAATATATATACAGACCAATTCCAAACAATTAGAATATCACGGAAAAGTTAATTAATTTCCATAATTCCATTCAGAAAGTTAAACTTTCATAGATTATAGATTCAGGGCCCACAATTTAATTGATTTCAAGTATTTGTTTGTTTATTTTTACATAATTTGGGCTTCCAGCTCATAAAACCCACGAAAACAGGATTTCAAAAAATTTCAAAAAAGAATACTGTGGAGAAATAAGCCCAAGTTTTGCAGGACATGAATGTTTTAAACTGAGTGTGACTCACTAATCATCTACTAAACTCAAAGCACCTGCACAGGTTTCCTCAGGTGTCATTAAATTGCTTCAGTTTGGTTCAATTGTCTCAGTTTGGTTCAATATGGGAAAGACTGCAGACAGAACAACTGGCCAGAAGACCATCATTGATACTCTCCATAGGATGAGGAAGCCACAAAAGTTCATAGATAATGAGTCTGGCTGTTCACAGAGTGCTGTGTCTAAGCATATCAATGAAAAGTCTAGTTGAAGGACAAAATGAGGCAGGAGAAGATGCACCAGTAAAAGAGATGACCGTGGGTGAAGCCACTTCTGAACCTGAGCCAACTTAGGAAGTGTCTCAACTGGGCCAAGGAGAAGAAAGGCTGGACCGTTAGCCAGTGTTCCGAGGTCCTCTTTTCCAATTAAAGTAAAGTGTGCCTTTCATTCGGGAATCAAGGTCCAAGGGTTTGGAGGAAGACGGGTGAGGAACACAACCCAAACTGCTTGAGGTCCAGAGTCAAATATTCACAGTCAGTCATGATTTGGGGTGAAATGTCTGGTGCAGGTGTTGGTAAACTCTGCTTTCTTAAATCCAAGGTCACCGCAACAGTCTACCAGAATGTTTTAAAGGACTTCATGATTCCTTCTGCTGAGGATCTGTATGAAGATGCAGATTTCATCTTCCAGCAGGACCTGGCCCCTGCCCATGCTGCCAGAAGCCCCAAAGCCTGGTTTGATACCCATGCTATCACAGTGCTTGACTGGCCAGCCAACTCGCCGTACCTAAACCCCATTAAGAATCTATGGGCTATTCTCAAGAGGAAAATGAGGGCCACCAGACCCAACAACAAAGAAGAGATGACAGCAAGCATCAAGGAAATCTGGGCTTCCAAAACTCCCAAGCAATGCCACAGGCTGATTGCCTCAATGCCACGTTGCACCCAACCAAGTATTGAAGATTGACATTTCGTTTTGAAAGTACCAGATTTTGATTGATTTGATGGGATCCTAATTTCTTTTTTTCTGCAAAAACTGAGTAGTTTGGGCTGATTTCTCCACAGTATTTAAATTTTTTTTAATCCTGTTTTTGTGGGTTTTATGAGCTGGAAGCCCAAATTATGTGAAAATAACAAATAAATACTTGAAATCGTTTCAATTGTGGGTCCTGAATCTATAATCTATGAAAGTTTAACTTTTTGAATGGAATTGTGGAAATTGATCAACTTTTCCATGATATTCTAATTTTGGAATGGGTCTGTATATATTGACTGGTGGAAGAATAGTTTATTGTGAATGATGAAAACAAAATCAGATGTTAATGGTTTGCAAAATGCAGGGCTAGCGTTTCTTCACACGCGGATAACGGACTGCACATGGGGTCAAACGTCGATGGGGGCACCACTTAAGTCTACATGCAACTTGTGGAGGTATTACATGATGTTAGACATATATTTTGTCTTGTTAGCTTATATATAAACACACACACAAAGACACACACACACACACACACACACACACATATATATATATATATATATATATACTGTACATTCATTTCTTTGGGTGAATTTTATAAAGGTTATTTTAGATAAAATATATTGTCAAAAATAAAAAAAAACAAATTTGATGGTTCATTCTTTGCACAGCAGTGCACTCTGTATTATTTTAAGACCTACACAGCATGCTATGTGTAAGGAGCAGCAGGAGGCCATTTGAGATTCAGCCATAGTTTATTATGGCAAATAACTGATTTGATTGGACCTAAAATTCAGAAAAGTCTTCTGTTGTCATTTTGTCCTGGGTGTATAATTACTTATGTTCTTTGTTATTCCATGATTTTATCAATGAATCTGTCACTAGTTAATTTTACAAATCTCGGCTCATGTGTACTGTACGCTCTTAAAAAATGGTTCTTCAAGTGTTGTTTAGTAAAGAAAATGGTTCTATATGGAATCATGAACACTAAAGGGTGAAAATGTTCTTCAGATTCTTGACAGAACCTTTTTGAAAATGGTTCTATATAGCCCCAAAAAGGGTTCTGCTGTAATTACGATGTAATTGCACAGAAACTCTTTTTGATGCCATATAGAACCATTTTAAGTAAGGTATCTATATAGAACCATCCACAGCACATTCCTCATCAATCTGAAAAACACTTTCACTATACAAAGAACCCTTTTTCTTTACTAAAGAACCCTTAAGGAAAAGGAATAAGGAAATAAATAGATTGGGGTTGGGGTTTATTGAGATTGAAGCTGAAGGCTGTAGGGAGGTTGATCTCCAGGAACTATGTCAGGTGACCACTGACATAAAGATCAACATTTGTACTCTGAGAAATTAAACAAACAAGTGTGTGTTTTATGTCTACGGTAGTTCACACTACACAATTTTAGCCCAGTTCTCTAGTTGCCGACAGTTTTTTTTAGATCGTCAACCAGAACCTCTACACAGAGGCAAATCTGGGATTACTTGGAATGAGTCAAGTCACAGATGCCCAGCAGATATTTGGATCCAATCGGCAACTGTGAGTCAAGAGCAGTAACTACCTACTATTGGGATCACATAGAGAGAGAACCACGTGACTGTTGATGCAATAGCTCTGTTATTGTGACTGCACTGGAGAAAATGTGACTGATTATATCTATGATCAGTGCAACTCTCTTTGTAGAACTGACAGTCCTTGCTGGCCATGTGCCTTTATTCACCTTCTCATTCATATTCTTTCCTTTTTCTTCTTTCTTTTGTCACTGCAAATCAATGCAGTAATGACATATTACTTGTTTCTTGATGTTAATTTTGGAAAATAACATATCTCCTGCATGGCATTGCTAGTTCTTGCATGTGTTTAGTTCTGTTCTTGTGACACAACGTGTTTTTGTAGAGCAGCCAGAAAGTCTGCGATTTCCCAGGATGATCAATTGTGCATTTCATGACACCATGTCGCCAACCAGTCATGTAGCGTGAAAGCCACAACAACTGAAAGACTCACAATTACAGCTCAATGTGTGACAGCACATTGACAAAGATGTGGAAAAGCAAGTTAATCAGCACCAACATCAAACTAAGGCTGATGAAAGCCTTGGTCTGGCCAGTAGCTACATATGGATGTGAAGCCTGGACACTGAAGAAAGAGGAAGAAAGACGTATTCAGGCTTTTGAGAACAAGTGCATCAGGAAGTTGCTGAAGATCTCATGGATGAAGATGATGACCACTGAGCAAGTATATGAGATGCTAGAACTCAAAAGGAGTTACTGATGCACGTTAAATCCCACAAGTTACGTTACTTTGGTCATGTGATGAGGCAGCACATGAGAGCATTGAAGGAAGTGTTATGACTGGACTTGTGGAGGGAGTCCAAAGACGTGGAAGACCAAGAATAACCTGGATGGATAACATCAAGACATGGACTGGATTATCAGGTGCTAGCCTGCTACAAGCAACCAGAGACAGATGGCATTGGAGAGAAGTGACTCGTCTGTGCAGCCTACCATCGCTAAGCGATGACGGTGTGTGACATGACATGACATGTGTGACAGCACAATGACCGACGACTCAAAAAGTCGCATAGTGTGAACCTGGCATGTCTTGATGTTTTTTGATTGTAAAAATCTTACCCTTCATCACTCTTAATAACAATGTAACCATAGTTGAATTTGATCTGAAAGCCCTGCAGTGGCCGGCAAAATCCAACCTGAGACAACAGCCAGGGCAGTGTGACAGGAGCCAGTGGAGGAAACAAGAGCTATAGAGAAGAGACAACACAGGAAGCATCGCTGACGCAAAGATTAAAGGTACTATATCAACATACCCTCTGTGTCCCTGTACAGCCTATCTGGAACTATGCTCTGTCAGTACAAATGGCCCTTTTAGAGCTAGGCTGACATTGACTGGATCCAGAATATGTGTTTTACAGGAATGTGAGTGCAGCACTCTCTGGGTTGTCTGCTTTCTTTTTCTTTGCAGAAGCTTCTTCCTGCAGCCTGGAGCACTGAGCTGACTTCCAGCCAGAGGTTAGGTGGATAATCCACTGGAGCTGGCCTGCTGTGGGAAGAAGAACAAAAATGTCAAGATGGTGATACACAGGGATCAGAAGGTTCCAAAGCAACTACTGGATGAAAAAACCCTTCAATATTGCTATCCCTTACCCACCGATATCCCTTTATATGGCTGATAATGATGTCATTTGTAATTCTGGCTACGGTATACGTGCTTCTTGCAGTAGAACTGTGGCCTCTTGCACCATTCTACTTTAACCACCTGGTGGAGCTCAAGTGTCAGTAATTGGTAACGTCTCTGAAAACTGGAAATATTACAAGTGTACATGAGCAAACAGGTTTATACAGCACTGTATAGTGGGAATTTAATTATTCATGCTATACTACTTCAGTAGACGTAATTCCAGTTCAAAAAGAGGAAAAATAAATTTGGTAAACAACAATAGCCAGGAGAGCAGCCCACTAAGGAAGGCCTGTCAGAGATGTCGGATCATCCAGGGTCACAGGTCACTGACTTTTCTGTGTTTACGGTGACACCTCTCTGCACCTGTGAGAGCCAGTCTGATGGAGGTTGGTGTGTGTGTGTGTGTGTGTGTGTGTGTGTGTGTGTGTGTGTGTGTGTGTGTGTGTGTGCATTGGTGTGTGGCGGGGGAGGCTGGTTTTACTACAGCTGTCTTTTCCCTAGTAACAGGCTGCTTGACACCCCACTGGCTTCCTCAATCACAGCTGTCACTACAACATGAGCAATGGAGCCAAAGAAAACAGTTAACTGTGATCTCTGACACTTTGTTCATGAAAGAGCTGCAGTCAATTATGATGGATATCTACCAGTGTATGCTTATTATCATCTTTGTGGATCGAGGAATAAAGGCCCCTTAGCACCATCTAATCACCAATCAGCCATTCATAAAGAATGCTTTCTTCTTGTCATAGATACATTGTCTTGTTCATGACATATCTGTCTCTACAAACAGGATACATACTAATGAAAGCCTGGATATGGTTGATGGTAGTGTTCTTCTGTTGATAAAAGAGCCAGCAGTTATTCAGATTTTGTGTGTGTAGCACAGCTAGTTATTCCATCCTCCTCATCCTCAGTTTGTTCTTCCAAGACTGATAATACAGAGTTATAGAATGCAAATGACTTCACACAGGCATGTTGAAGCCCATATACACTCAGATTGTAAAAATAGCATGTTGTAAAAAAGTCAAGTGACATGCCTTAGTGTGAATATGTAATCATACATAATCATTACTTTTCAAAAGCGTAGCTTAGTAGTGACATTCACAAATGAAAGAAAACACATTGTTAGCAACATTAAAAAAGGGTGATTTTCATCTGCTTTCCCCCTTTCAGGCTTTATAAAATGCAGAACTGCATGATCCAAGAATTCCTGCAATAGCATCCACTCAGGGGATTCCAGAAAAGCTGGATTTGCATATGACACAGGAAAGCAGTGATGCAAATCAGATTTCTGTCTAGCAGGGATGCACTGAAATAGGAAGATGTAAATGGGATGTGGATAAAACATATGTGAACATTATCCAGATTGTATGAGATATTTGAAAGGATACGATTGAACATGTTATTAAAGACACCCAACATTATCAGACATTGCGGTCCAACCAGTGGTGGCGACTGGTCTGCTTTGGCTATCAAGCAGACAAACTTTGAAAAGTGGGTAATGCCATTTTCAGGAAACGGCACTAGTCAGAAGAGCAGGTCACCAGTGAAGATCTGTCAGAGATGTTGGATCATCCAGGGTCACAGGTCACTGACTACGAGAGCATTTAGGTCCATCAAACATAGAGAAAGACAGCAATTATGAAAAAAATCTAAATTTGTTGTCCATCTGGCCTTTCTTAGATGTGTTCCTTGAAATGTAACAAACTGCACATCCCACTGGAGAATGTTTTCAGTGCTGTGGACAGATGGTTGAATGGAAAAACATGAAACTTGAAAGGCCTACTTGTCAGGGCATTTGATCTGTACAAACAATCAGATTCATATAGAAAGGCAAGTCAAAGTCATGAGCATACATGGTTCGTGTGTATTTTTATCGCCTGTGTCTGGTCAAATGTGTGAAAATTACATTAATGCATGAGCTCAGTGTGAGTTCTCTAGCTGTGGGCTGATGGACCTCTGGCAGAGTGTTTTAGAGAGGTGTGAGGGACGTTCTCATCTGCCCTCACTTGACAGCTCAGTGTAAAAGGGTCACGCCCCACATATCACCGCAACCTCCAACATATGCCAACCTGGGCATGCAACCAGTGTGTAGTAGCCTGGCCATGATTTGTCTTTTATATTCTGCTGACCCAAGACTTTCGTTGTTATTCCATTTCGAATTCTCTGGTACATTTGCAAACTGGGAAAACACTGAACAGTCCTGGCAGCCCTTAGTTGGAGGATTGGGTTCCAGCCATCTGCTCCGGTCTAGATCTTTTCTGCATGCTTGTGGGGCGGGCTTAGGGAAGTCTGTTTTTATGCACCGTCTGAAAAGCCTTGGTTCTCTGCTTCGATGGAAAAGTGTGGAGAGGGCTCAGCTATTGCTCCATTTCTCATGGAGCGGTTCACTGTCATAAAACAGTAGGCAGATCACATGCACTTGACAAGCCTGAAACCAGGTCAAACTGCTTTGGGCAAAAATCTCTACACACTCTGCTCTTGCCAGCATTCTGCATGCATGACTACTCATGCTAACCTCTAAAAATGAAATTCTACTCTAGCATGGTGTAAAAAGACATATCTTCTGTTTAGATGTTTTAAAAAGAACGAGTCCATCTGACTTGTTCTGGGTTGGAATCTTTGTCCTCATTTTATTGAAATCTGGGGGTGAAGCCAACTTAAACAGTGCAAACTTTAAATGGCAAACCAAACATGCCTGCTACCATGGTGGTCTAGTCTCACAGATCCATCCTGAGCCCACTTACATTCTACAACAGTGGCTTCTTAAGCTCGTTTTGAAAGAAGACCAGGCAATACCGGAGAGTGTGGCTTCTCAAATGAGCTCCTGCCCTGAGCTGAAACATTATTCAGATGCAGTTGTGCACTTCAACAGATTTAAATGGTCTTGTTCAAACTCATGTCCAGGTGGTGGGAGGTGCGTCAGCTTTCAAATTCAAACAAATAAGAATTTCCATTTTGCTGTACTTGTCATTGCTTTTGATTGCACCTTCTTGCATGTCTACAGGGACTTCTGTAAGTAGGTGAAATGAAGAGCCAGAGATTGAGCAGTGTTAAGTGTGTAAACATCTTGCTGACTGAGAGATGATCCAGGATTAGAGTTGCCGTCAAGCCTGTTTGTCGTTACAGAGGACAGGAAGTGTCTCCAACAGGATGTCCAGCTTTCTACAGGTGTGGCTCTGTGACTGACAGGAGCTTGTTTTGGGTTAAGGGGAGGGCAGACATCAATATCCTTCCGCCAATCTCCTGGAAATCTATACACACTCAAAACATGCAGCAAAACAGCCGAACAGTTCCAATCAAAAGCATGAAATCAATGTTCTCAATAATCTCAATGTTCTCAAACAATGGGCTTGCAGATAAAAATAGAAATCTGCTCTAATACACTATTTCTGTAGAACTTCACATTTTCAAATGTGTGTGTGTGTGTGTGTGTGTGTGTGTGTGCATTG
This sequence comes from Crenuchus spilurus, assembly GCA_036984385.1. Classification (NCBI taxonomy): domain Eukaryota; kingdom Metazoa; phylum Chordata; class Actinopteri; order Characiformes; family Crenuchidae; genus Crenuchus; species Crenuchus spilurus. Next base: position 38,545 of record BRDA01004187.1, on the reverse strand, counting down.
AAAAACTGAATATCATCAAAAAGTTCATTTACTTCAATAATTAAAAAAAAAGTGAAACTCAAGGCCCCCTGAGTGGCTCAGCAGGCTAAGATGCTGACACTATGACCAGAGGATCGCAAATTCGAATCCTGGTCATGCTATTTGCTATCAACAGCCGGGGCCCAAGAAAGCAAAAATTGGCAGTGCTCTCTCTGGGTGGGTAGATGCGCTCTCTCTCCTTATCACTTTCAGATTGCAATGTCCGCTGGCTCAGGCATCTACTGATTGGTCCATTTGGAGCTGGGAATCTTGTGCTTTCCTCTGAGCGCGTTGGCTCCCAGTGAAGGTGTATCAGGGGTAGTTTGAAAAGAGACGGTGGCTACATCACACACAACGGAGGAGCTTGTCTTCACCCTCCTAGAGTCACGGACATTGCAAAAGTGATGGAGAGAGTTGTAATGGATGGGATGGGCTAACTGGCTACTACTACATTGGGATGATTATGGTTGACAGCTTTACATAAATATTACTAGAAAAAGAGATCATTAGAAAAAAAAAATGCGAGCAAGCGAGCAATGGCAGTGGTGTATGCACTCAATACTTGGTTGGGGCTCCTTTTGCATGAATTACTGCATCAGTGGGATGTGGCATGGAGGTGATCAGCCTGTGGCACTGTTGAGGTGGTATGGAAGCCCAGGTTGCTTTGATAGCGGCCTTCAGCTCATCTGCATTGTTGGGTCTGGAGTCTCTCATCTTCCTCTTGACAATAGCTCATAGACAGTACCGGCGCTAGGCATGCGGGTGTAAATATTTTGAATCAACGACCTTATGTCTGACTATTTATGCAGTGTGTTCTGGGTTGGGTGGATGAAAGAGATGCGTGGTGCCCCCTGAAAATGTGTGGTGCCCCTGTAAAATTGTGGTGCCCCAAGCACAGCGTATGATCTGCGTATGTGGAGTGCCACCCCTGCTCATACACTCTCTGTGAGGTTTAGGTCAGATGAGTTTACTGCCCAGCACAGTGACACTGTGGTTATTAAAGCAGGTGTTGGTACTTTGGCAGTGTGGGCAGGTGCCAAGTCCTGCTGGATAAATGAAATCTGCATTTCCATAAAGTTTGTCAGCAGAGAGAAGCATGAAGTGCTCTAAAACGTCCTAGTAGACGGCTGCGCTGACTTTGGACTTCATATAACACAAGTGGACCAACACCAGCAGAGGACATATATTGATTTTTTTTGGTAAGAAAAATGGATTTACAAGCTATTGGATCAGTAGATGTTTATATGTACATAAAAAGTAATAGTAGAATCAGTTCAGATGTGTTGGTTTATCTCTTTCTAACTGTTTCCTCATGGCAGTCCAGTATTATTTGTAATTCTCATCCTATACCTGGTTTGTCTATAGTGCTTTATTGAGCATTGAGATTTAACAAATCCATGTTTAGGAGCATCAATAAACTTTATTCTTCAAACTAGTGTAAACGGTGTCAACTAGTTATGGTTTTAAAATAAGACATTATTGTTACTGTATGTTGCATTTATTTGGCAAAACACAATTATAATATATGTCTTTCAAACAGGAGGGTGTGTTCTGTCTTTTAGAGCATCTGAAATGAAGTAAGAAGCTATGAGAAAAGGTGTCAAAAGGTGATGTTATTTTATTTTTTAATTTATGAAATTCAGTGAGTCACTCCAGACGGCACAGTCGAGCCACAAACTCCATGTGCTATCAGCAGGGAACTGCATCCATAGCAACAACTCCATTCCCCTCCATTATCATATTATTTCCAGATGTACAAGCAGCGGTGTTTAGCATCGGTCCTGTCAGAACTGAGCATGTCTGTGTTTTGCTGAATCGGAGTCCTGGGTTTGTGCAGGTGTGCACATCACAAGTTCTGTTGCATATTGTCTGACAGAAGGCTAACAGTACTAGCATGAAGGGATTTTTTCACTGCTCCCACTCCAGTAGATTAAAGAGCTGTCCTTTACGCAATGGCAACTCCATTTGGTTAAGCTCAAATTTCATCCACTCCAAAGTAATTACAAATGTGGACAAAGAACTATTTAACACAGGGATCAGATGAAAGTAAAACCACAGCTAAACAAAAGTGTCCCTAAAATCTCCTGCCATGTTTAGACCAATTCATGCTGTAACTGTTCAGTTACTGTGTATTTTTTTTTTTTTTTGTCAAACAACCGTCAGCTCCTGACAAATTCCTGACAGCCACCCATGCTTCATTGTGCCCTGTTATTTGACAATAATGCTTTTTGTGCAACAAAAAAACAGCAATGTTATGCAGTAGGTGTTCGGATGTCAAAACAATGTTTAGAATGTCTGGAATGTTCTTTGCTTTCAGGAGTTGAGTGGCGTGGTTTTGAGGAAGCCACAGGCGCTCAAGAGTACCCGTAGTGTTGTCGGCCATGGGGTGAAGTAGGCCTCTCCACCCACACCCACTTTAACTGGAGCACATACACAAGCACACAAACAAAAAATGAAAGGAAGAAAGAAAACAGCATTACCCTTGTGTCCTTTTGTCTGTATGTCACTCTGCCTTTATTATTTAGCCACTGAATGGTTCAATTCAATTCAATTGTGAAATGAAAATTACACCAAATCCTATTGTGCTTCAGCTAGCTTGGTGCTAATTCGCTTCAACTCCTGAACTTTAATTGAGTCATTCAAATGATAAAAAGTAACACCTGTCAAAGTAAAACTCACTGTTACACCCATTCAGTTTACAAATAATATTTCTTAGTGGTTAGCAGCAGTGCTAGCTACTGTGTTGGGCAGCTAACCTTAGCTGTTCCATATTAAGTCTATTAATGGTTTCAAGCTGTGGTAAACAGGGATTAGCTAGCAAGCTAGCTGCTCTTATGTTAGAAATGGCAGTGGTTTCTTGGATCTTGTAGACGGCACAATGCTATTATTTGACCTTATACTAGTTAGTAACACTGCTAATTTGCAATATTTTCAACATCAGCCATTAATATTAGACCTCTCTGTTCTTGTTAATAGTTTTAGCAGTTTGCATATGACAATACTCTCTTGAATCTTCAAGTTGTGGTAAACAGGGATTAGCTAGCAAGCTAGCTAATGTAAGTTTCTTGAATGCACTCATGTTAAAACAGGATCATTTCCTGGTGTCCATATCTTGTAGACAAGGCAGGATATACGTGTATAGCTTTAGTACTTTTTATCTATAAATGTCATTTACAAACGATATTAAGTAATACTAACAAGGTTAGATAAATACTTTAAAAGCATTATTATTAAAATAATAGCATGTCCATGGGATGGATGTATTTTGTCCTAGACACCAAAAATAGAAACCCTGAATTTGACCCATATACTCAGATTGCTCAAGCTCAGATTGTTCAGTATATAAAAATGAAAGTGCTAGAAAAAAGCATCTAATGTCTGTGGTTCCCCATCGCTCTGCAGAGGGGCTGCCAAACGTAGTTAGGTTGCCAGAGAATTTTTCAGTGTGGTTTCTGCTCCAGAGACCTGGCACGGTGGCTTTCACAGAGAAAGAAAAAATAAGTTGGTGCATCTGTTACATAAACCATGTTTTATTTTGATGTTTTGTTCTGAAATAAATACTTGAGTGCAGCCATCTATAGTTTTTCCACAGATGGGAGCTGGAATGTTTCCATTTTCATTGTACTGTACAGATATATTTGCTGATTTAATAACAATTCAACAAACTGATGGCGACTGTTGGGTAATATTCATGTTAGTTTATTGACTCAGTATGGAACATGATTTCTAACACAACAGTAACTAAATAAATCTCTGAGAAAATAATACTGTAATTCTGAAATGGCATGTTGTCTATTCCAGTAAATCTCTGACTTACAATATATACAAATATTTAATATTATACATTTTTACTGGCATAAACACAAGAACTAACAATAGCTTTTTGCTTGCTGTTTCATTGTTTAAATGTTGACCATGTTTAATCCTCTTTATGACTTAAATACTTTCTCTGCTTACATAAGTGGATTTTAAATGCTACTATATTCCCCCAAAATACACATACAGTACTTTCTTTCGAAAATATATTCTATTTTGGTAAATTACATTGGCTCATGGCCAAGAACACAGAAATCAGTTTGTTAACACATCAAAACATGCAAACAGCCTGATTTCCTGCCTCTGTTTGAACGGTGTCATAGTGGTAGAAGTGCTAGCTTTTGTAGTAGACGTTTCTGTGTTATCATATTGATGCACAATAAAATGAGCTTATTCATTCGTGATTCATGTTTGTGATCTGTTCAGCAAATCAGGATATTTGAACCTTTAACTGGCACAACATGCTGTATTGCTTAACCAGCCAATTCTGTTTCATGTTATATCCACTAGTCTTTACCTCAAGGCAGTCAAGTTAAGAGTGTTTTTTCTCAGAACATATTTGTTTTGTTTGACTATAATCAATGGGACTTTGATTCAGTTAAGCAATTATTAACCAAGTATGGGATTTCCTGCCATCATCACTATATTTCAGGTATGTCTGAAAATGATTCATAGGACAACAGAAATTGGTCAACATGCATCATGGTAGTTCTTGCTGTAGTTTCAAAAAGACCTATCTCTTGTCAATGTTCTGAAACTTGCTATGAAAATAACTTAAAGGAGTTTATTTCACCATCAACAAATGTCCACAGGCACCAGGAAATGTTTACAGTAGCTTGGGTAACTGCTGATCAGACCATTGCTTTGATTGATTTGTTAATTTAAGTAAATTACTCTATTTATTCTTCTCTGACTATTCAAACTATAATAAAGTCTGGTAGTTGATCATGCTCTCCAGATCCTCTTTAACTGTTTATGAAGTATATGAGCTGTTGTTTTACAGATATTATTGAACTGTTCATCTGCAAAAAGTCTGAGCAACGTAGCAAGTGTAGATCACACTGCTTTAGCACTGCACACATCTTTTTTGTTCACTGTTATCAGTCTCTGTGAGATATTTTTGGGTGTTCTCTACACAGATAGTGTAGTAATGCCCATTGGCTTTAAGGTTTGTGGACTGTTTGCTAGTGCCACCATTGGGGATTAGTTGAGTTTAACAGAGATCGACACAAAAGCAATCAGAAAATTAAGTTTTAAAGAAATGTGGGCAACATTAGGAGCCTTGGGCAAAATGTAACTTTGAGCTAAACAAAGCTGGATTTGTCACAAAGCATCACATGATCACTGTGTTATATTTTGTTACAGATCACTACCACATATAAGTTCAAGTTTCCCTTCTAGAGAATGGACAGTTGAAACGTTTGAGATTTCCTGCTTGCTAATGAGGTGTATTCAGAAGAACTGACATAGCTTACACAAAACAGCACTTAGTGGTTTTTCTTCTTGGTCACCCTTGGTTCACCATAGCACTGGACAAAATAAATTTAAACGGTCAACAAAGGTGACGAGTTAAAAAGTTACATACTGTCACCAGAGGGTTCCACACTTTCACGTACAGACACATTCCAGGGGTCTGTGGGTTATGCAGCAAGTGCCAAAGTGGGACAGCAGGGGGGAATAGTTTTGATACAGTTCTGGGACCCTCACGTAATCACCTGCTGCACAGCGGAGCGTTCGTGAGGGCACGACTGTTCGCCGCAGTTCAGCCTCTTCAGTAGCCGCTGAAGCTTGTGGGAGAAGTTCTTGTTCATCTGTCTATACATGAGCGGCATGGCGAAGCTGCTAGAGAAGGCCAGCAGCTGGGACACACCTCTTAGGAACATGTAGGCGGTGAATTGCTGTGAACGGTACCACTTGCCCGGCACATCTGTCACTGTCAGCACCAGAAGAGTAGTGTAGTAGGGTGTCCAGAGCACAAATTGCACACACACGCAGGCCAGCAGCAGCCTGTGGATGGAAGGGTCCAGCCTGCCCGAGTCCTGGTCCAGCGGGGTGGCCTCCTTGCGGATGCGCAGGATGAGAGCGAAGGCGTAGAGCACGGCCACGGCCGGCACCACGTAGCCAATGAACATCATGATGGCATCGGCAGCCCCCTTGTTTTGCATCTCGGAGCACTCGATGATCTTGGTGGACACATGGTTGCACACATAGAAGAGCAGCGAGGAGAAACTGGTGAGCACAGCACCACCCCAGATGAAGCCACAAACGTGTTTAGTGTTGTAGACACTGGACATGTATGTGCGTGGCAATGCCCGCTCAATATAGTAGTCTAGGCTTAAGAGTGTAGTGGAGTACATGATCACTAACGAGGAGACATTGAAGAGGATGAGAAGGGTAATGTAGACCTCATCATTGTATCGCCATGCAGGCCATCGTGTGAAGTCTGGGCCTAGGAGCTCCACCGGTGCCACCAGGTTCAGCACCAGGCCAGCGATAGCCATGTTCACAAAGTAGACATCCGGCATCGTCATGGACACCTTGTTGGACAAGTTGACCACCACCAGCAAGGCATTGTAGCACAGCCCCACTGGGAAGCAGACGAAGAGGTAAAAGAGAGAGAGGATGGACAGGACAAGGCCCAAGTCCTGGCATAGCGCCAGGTTCATGCCACCTTCTGTCTGATTATAGCCTGCGCAGCTCCACATCACGAGGCTGCCTCAGATCTTCTGCTCCAGCTCAGCAAATCAGCTGAAAGAAAAAGCATAAACAATGTGTCAAAAGTGCTTTTCTTTATTAAAAAAACTCTGCTAGCAGGTCCAGAAATCAATTCCTCTCATAAAACTACATATTTTCACAGTAGTGGCTGACTTATGATAGCAGTTACTGGATAATATGGCTGTCTTAGGAGGCAGCACTGAGATAACATTTGCCTCACATTTAAAACTGCTCACTGCCAGAATACAGCTGCTAGGTTTTAGTGTAGCTTCAAACAGGAGTTTTACACAGTATTTGATGTAAACATTGTATTTGGACACAACTTCATGCCTTCCTACCTCAGAATGCAACCTATCTAGTTAGCGTTTCTTACGTTTCACACAGTTTATGTCTAGTACAGAGCTCATCAGTTCCTGTGCAGGGTCCAGTACAGTTTTGCAATTTCCCTTCTCGGAAGCACCTGACGTATGAGTTAATTATTAGGTTCAGTTTTAGAGAAGACAAATAATCAAATCTCAAGGGGCAACACTGAAGCTCCCTTTCCTACAGTTTAAAAATCGTAACAAGTCCATAGCAAGTCATAACGCACAGGAAGTCAGGATTTGCATTTGCTAAATTATTCAGGGTAAATATAAATGCACCACTGTGGCAGATTATTTGTAGTTTTCTATCTTTAACTCTTCATCTGAGGACTCCTGAGGTTCAGGTATTTCCATGATCAAAACTATCCAGCTGTTTGATATGTTTGAATACTTTAAGCTGTTCTTTGAAGGAGAGGAGCTCAAACATAAGCAGCCCAGACACGGTACAGCCATTATGTCCACAGTAACACCATTAATTCCACTTCACTACATCGCATTGGCTGAATAAAGCTCAGTGCAATGTGGCGCAGCAGACAGCAAGAGTTGAACTATGTAGTGCTACTCACTGTGGAGTGCTGAGAAAGAAGGATAAAGCACATTTGCAAAGCATCTTCCTGTTTCCCTTCCTCTCAAAGGCATATATGAAGGAGGAAGGAAGGAACGTTACACTTATATAGCGCCTTTCTAGATACCCAAGGACGCTTTACAATCAACACACTCCATTTACACACACTCAACCACAAACACCGGTGAGAAGCGGCAGCCTAATCGCGCACAGCGTACTCTCAACCGGAAGCGACCGTCCACCTGGAGGACTGCATCGAGCACTAGGGGGATCACCCAGGACAGAGTGCCAACCATATCTGGGCATACATACATACATACACAGACATACACATTCATACACACCAGGGTAATTTTTTTTAGAGTAGCCAATTCACCTGATCTCCATGTTTTTTGGACTGTGGGAGGAAACCGGAGACCCCGGAGGAAACCCACGCGGACACGGGGAGAACATGGAAACTCCGCTCAGATGCGGACTCGAACCCAAGACCTCAGTGCTGAGAGGCGAACGTGCTAACCACTAAGCCACCGTGCCGCCCAAAAACCTGAAAACCTGCGCTGCCAGTGGTGTGCTGGTGCTGTTCATTGCCAGCAGTTGACCTCTCTTTGCCCTTACTGCCTTCACTTGACAGGTTGCGTTATGCACCCTGTTCAGAGAATGGCATGCTTCAGCTTTGTACTAACGACTCCCTATCCATAGCCAAGCGGAAGGTTGGGTGGATTTATGGGGTGAAATGTGATGCATCAGGGTCAGAGTGGAGTGAGTTTGAGAGGTTGGAGTTCACGCTGAGGTTACACAGTCAGACTGGCACATACAGAGAACCACTTCAGGCTTTACCAAGCCTTCAGCCTGCTCATTAAAACACAGTTACATAATGTGCCTTTCTGTCCACAACTTACACATCGCATTTGTATCATCTCTAATTAAGACTGCTTCTGGGGACACACAGGCTGGCATGTATGTTCTTGTGAATATGAAAGAAGACAATACAGATTCAAAGGACATTCAGTCTCATTTTATGCTACACATTGTGTACATGCCACATTGGAACATGCATTACACATGAATGGTGTCTTTAAAGAAGCTGAAAGATGCCAACACAACATATTATTAATTTATTCCTATGTCAAATGTAGTAGATTCAGCTTCCATGTTTCATCCTGACATTAGCCATGTAGCTCCAGTGCAAAACTAAAGCAAATCTCAGGCACCTCAGATGGCATAAATTCAGGATAAGGAGAAAAATGTATACATTTTTGTACACATACACACACATTGTGCCATTTAATGGTTGTGCACACCTGTCATGTTATATGTCATATAATGATTTCATAATACCTTGAAGTGAAAAAACTCAAAATGTAAAAAATATTTGGAAGCAATCCTTTTTCTTGTTATAGTTTTCTCATTTTTAATGTAATCATTAATAGCTCAGTTCATCATTGCACATTGCTGCCATGATTTTGCAGCTTTGAACTGCAAAATACTGGACTCAAACTAAGAGAAAAAAGTTACAAGCCGCACACATACATGACATTCCTACTAGCTTTCTTGCTATTAAATTAAAAGTCAATTAAATAAAATTTTCTAAATGTTTAGAACAGTACTGAGACGATACATTATTAACAGAAAAGAACAGATAAATCATGTTATTATAAACCATGAAAACAATGTTACTGATGTTAAATGCTTTCCACTCCTAAAGCTACAAGTATGATTCACCAGGATTAAATTTTTCAATATTTAATATACCGCTCTGGAAAAAAGAGACAACTTTAAATGTCCAACCCAATCTCAGAATCTGAACTTGAACTCTTTTTAAGTTAAATATTGGTATTGTGGTGTTTATAAAAAACAAAATTAATATGAACTACTTGTCTGTGTCTTGTTCTTGATCTGAAAACACTGCACTTGTCATTTTCTGCAAATAAATGCTTTAAATTACAATATTTTTATTTGGAATTTTTATTAAATATCAGTAGCTTATAGAAAAAAAACAAAAATGTACATTTTACTCAAACATTTCTATTTAATTGATTTTTCTTTTACATTTGTACATAAAATAAATGTTAGAAACCTTACACAAGGCAATAATATATAAATATGTATGAAGATGCATGTACGTTACATTATTACTAATATTTAATTAAAAACATTAAACAAAATCATGAAAATGGCTAAAATGAATGATGTAAGACACGTGGGTGTTTAAGGTGGGTGTCATTGGATGCAGACACTGAAATACTTCACATTTCTTCTGGTAATTGTGTGCAACACAAGCTAACACAAACACAACACACGCTAACACAAACACAACACAAGCTAACACAAAAACAACACAAGCTAACACAAACAACACAAGCTAACACAAACACAACACATGCTAACACAATCACAACACAAAGCTAACACAAACAACACAAGCTAACACAAACACAACACAAGCTAACACAAACACAACCCATGCTAACACAATCACAAAACAAAGCTAACACAAACAACACAAGCTAACACAAACACAACACATGCTAACACAATCACAACACATGCTAACACAATCACAACACAAAGCTAACACAAACAACACAAACTAAAACAAACACAACACAAGCTAACACAAGCACAACACAAAGCTAACACAAACACAACACAAAGCTAACACAAACAACACAAACACAACACAAGCTAACACAAACACAACACAAAGCCAACGCAAACAACACAAGCTAACACAACCACAACACAAAGCTAACACAACACAAGCTAACACAAACAACATAAGCTAAACACACAGCACAAGCTAACACAAACACAAAGCTAAGGGGCTTTATTCTGGCTTCATCATAACAAGTGTAATTTTGTAAAGTTTGTACTTGTAGTTTGTCTTCTTCTATTTCACCACTAAACTGTATCAGTGCTGGTGAATCTGTGTTTTGTTAACTGGTGAGGAAAAGCGGAATTCTAAACGTCCAAAAAGTTAACAGTGTCATTAAAAACCTCATTGTTTGGTATAAACTACTTGGTCTTTTCACTTATCAGTTTTCAGTTATTTGGCCAAACACCAAAAGTGTGTTTTTTGCAGTTTTGCAAATATTAGTTGCCAAATATTTGATGCATCACTAATATCTATAAGTGGGAAAATATCTATAATGGGAAAAACTTTTTGCAGATGACTCTTAATTTTTTAAGAGCATACAACCTTAAAACATTGAGCAACTGCATGGAAGTGTATTGATAATAATGTATTTGAATAATAACACTGCTGTCAAACATCAGAACAGATGCAATGTGATTACGGTTCTTTTGCTTATATAACTACAGAGAGGCTGTTTTGGCCTCAGGACAAACACAGCTCATGCACGACGTCTACCCAAGGGCTCTGGTACTGTTTCACCCATCACATCTCATATAGACTATTTCCATGCAGACAGTGCCAAAAACACGGTTTAACTTTGACAGCATCAAACATGGTGGTCCGACCAAAGCAAGTCCTTTATGAAATATTTGTGTTAAACATAAAACAGCATTTAATGTGCTCCTGCTTTTATAACATTGTTGTTAGTCATTTGGTGTTTCTGGAATTCTGATCTCTCCATGCTGAGTGAGGGATGGGAGGGAGGAGGAGTGTAGGATTACCTCCGCAAAGGTCTAACCATGCAGCCTCCAGAGATCAGGTGTAAACAGTGGCCCTATGTTTACATAGTGTTCCATGCAACTCCATGTTACTTCTATTATGTCACGGAAGTCATGCAAATACATACAACTCTGTAGATAGTGCTGGGCATTGAAAAGCCTTAACAAACTGAATGTGTTATATTCTCACAGTTTATTTAGACAATAAATTAACTGTAACAAATGGCTCCTTGCACAACAAAGACCATTTTAATTATTTATTGCCCTGTGTACAATTTTTGTTGCAGGTGACAGGACATAACTATACAATAACCACTGTTTCTGGCACAGGAATAGCATCTATTTTTCTTTTTTCACTGACTTTTCTTAGCTCAGGCACACTGCCAGACTTTGTTCTGTGTCTATAGCAGGGATGACCAGTCCTGGTCCTGGAGATCTACCACCCTGGAGAGTTCAGATCCAATACACCTGACTCTGACATTCAGATGACCATGAAAGCCTTCATTACCTACATCAGGTGTGTCAGATTAAGCTTGAGTGGTACATTTCCAGGACCAGGACTGGGCATCCCAGTCTACAGGCTCCCTGTAGTTTGTCTTCTTCATTATATATGGGGCTAACATCTCCAACAGCTATTCAAACTGGGTTGCTGAAACTCAAAAATATCATGACAGTGTTCATTATCAATGTTCAGCTCTGAATGAGACATTTTTTTTTGCATTTTCCAAAACTGGATGCACCCAATATCCGTGTTTACATTGTTCACTGATGAAACTATTATAAACCCCTAAAAGGCTTCAGTACTCAACTCCACCCCAGACTTTGTCTATTCCCAGAAGAGGTCACTGATGGGGGCTCACTGTGCCGCCCTCATTTACGTTGATGGTGCGAACATTATGTGAGCAAGGAATGCCAGAGTTTTAGCACAGGTCATGTGCTGGTCAGCGGTGGTCAAAACAATTAGTTGACAATATCAACAGGATTCATAATGAAACTGCAGATTTGACTGCAGCTCAAGTTACCACCTTAAACCCTCAAGAGCCTGTTTGAGGACCTTCAGTTCCTGACTCTCATAACACTAGTTTTGCAAGAATATAATAATTTAAAGTAATTACTGATTAATAAGCCTTAACAATAAGGGGTTCAATCTTCTACAAAATCTTATATGTTCTGTAATGTTCAAATGAAGCACACAATCACTGTATTACACTACACTACAGAGCTTGGAACAAACAGAGAGGAACCAAAACAACAGACTATTCAAATAATAGTTCATTGGTTAATCAATTAACTGCAGAACTGATATCAAGCTGCTTTTATTTCCCACCTTTTCTGCCTTGCCAATGCATGCCCATTGCCAGGAACTGAAACCAGAAGCATCTCTTGAGAATGCTTGGAGAAAAGAACATCAGTGATCTCAAGTCAATCCTCACTTTACAAGCACATATCCTTGAGAGGTTTTGCAGAGCCACTGGCTGACATGAGAAAGAGCATGACTGCAGAGCCAAATGTCCTTCTACTACTGCATCTCCCTGTGTCATTAGTTACGCTTCCCCTCGCAGGGGAAAACTTGGCGAGCTGTGTTTCTGCAGATCGAGCGCTGAGGGAGTGATGCTGAGTGAGCCTGACACTTTGGGACGCTGAGTTTGCACTGCTTGCCGCCGATGGGAGTTGACTGATAAGGCCAGTACCACGCCCCTCACTGGATCCCTGCTGGAATGTACAGCAAATTTCCCTGAATAGGCTGAGTGAGGTCACATGACTGCACTTTCTGAGCAGTCGGAAGGATTTAGATAGCAGGATAAAGTAAGGTCAGAATCATTTCTGCTTAACTATGTGGTGTTGTAGGACATGCTTCAGTTCCCAAATGACCAAAAGGTGAAGTATCAGTATCAGAAGTGTATCAAAATGTGAACACCATCATCACATGGATGCAGCATACTCAACAACAGCTATTTCACTACAATTTGACAGTTCTCTTGAAGTACTAAGAGTAAGAAGCAATTATATTCCATATATATACATATGAGTACAAATTTCACTCAAGATTTATTCCACCTGCATCTGTCTCTTGTCTGGTCGTAATCCACTACTTTCCATTCCATCCAAGCAGCATAGCCAGACTGAAAAGCAGCCATTAGCCTTGAGTACGTGCAACATTTTACTGCAGGATTTGCTATAGGCCTACTGCGCCATTAGACAATGTTATTTAACTGCTGCAAAGCTGCAGTATAAATCTTTCTGACAGCAAGGCTGAGAGCAGTTACACTCATGATTATCAATGTATTAATAAATAGGAAAAACAACACAACACAGCTGTACTAGGTTTACTTATTATCATCAATTGTTATGATGGAAGATGCTTTCTTGTACAGCTAACACTTTGGCAGTAGACAAAATGGAAAATGATGGAAGATGCTTGATGCAGGTGCTTATTATTAAAGTTTACTCATATAGTATTTACATATGTTTTGTGTGCAAAAGTCACCGGCAATCATTTTTAAGACATAAGTCAACTTTTCTAGATTATTTTGTGCATTAAATTCTTTAATAAACAGTGCACCCATGTCATACATGGGTCCAGTTTATATACTGACCTGTTGATTTCTAATTCTCTGACAAAGTATTAAGATATTATAACTACCTCCACTCTGGTTCTCACTGCATGATCCCAAATGGCTGTGTAAAGTGCCTGAGTGAAAAGATCAGCAGAAAGCAATGTTTACAATTTGAGAAAATTGGATATGTGTTACATAAGGCACTCCTGCTCAGCTGGTCAGTTTTGAACATGGTCGGGAGCAAAGCTCTCGAGTCCTTAACGCTGCCCTCAGCTGTCTCATATGACGTCTCATGAATTTCTGTTGACAAGCACATGCTTCGTCATCCTTTTACCAGCAACGTGTGCTAATAGTTCAGTTAGAGTTGAGTTGGACATTACAGTCAACAAAATGGAGTTTTTTTAAGCTTAAGAGTTAAAAGTTAAAAGGAAAAAGTTTTGTTATTAGTTGTTAACAGCTGAAAGAGTTCAAGAACAATGAGATTAATGATATATAGTGGTAATAAGTATATAATAACTGTAATATTTACCACACACATACACTATCTTTGTATTCTGAACATAGAGTGATCCAGCCATTGATGTGATAATGTTAAAAGACTCACTGGGTCAGAAAAGCATCTCCAAGACATATACAAAGCATGCTATCTTTTACTATCTTGAACAGTTCAAAAGATACAACAGGAAACTTGCAGAGCAAGCAGGATGTTACACATTCTTTAACACTTTGAAGTCTGGATATAAAAAAGATATAACCTAACTAAAACAACATTAGTCAGGGACAAGCTGAATCTTGAATTTAAAAAGGTTAGTTGCCATATTCTTGGAACACGAAGTTTAATACACACATGTCCAGCAAGGAGATATATACAGTATGTCGTATGTCTGATTGATATGGAATTTTATTTTTTTTTCAGAGTCAAATTAGGATATTTTCTACTGCTTTGACCAGAAGATTGAATGTACTTTAATCAATTTTTTGATAAAATCACTTTTAATTCATATGGTTTGCTCGATTTGAAACATTTCTTCAGACTGGTGGTCAGGCAGGCTCAGACCAAAACTTTTTAACATTTCAGATTAATGTTATAATACGACCATGTGTCCAAAATCTAAACTAGCAAATAATATTTCAAAATGTTGAATTAGTGTATATTTATTGACACATAGTGTTGAGGTGAGTATCGAAACTTTTCAGTACTCAAAGTTCACAATCAATTCTATACTCAAATTTATTTTTAAATTGTTGCACTATTTTGGAATCATAATTTGCCATTTATGAGTTCTGCATGTTTTACATAGAACTTCCATGTTATTTAAGTTGTAAAAATGTAGAGATGTGTCTGTTCCAGCACACAAACATTTTGTATTGTTAGTTAGGCCAAGTGAAAAAAAAAATTGGTGATCATCCTTTTTCACCAAAATTTTGGGTCGGGGCTGAGGTGTTTTTTTTTTTTTTTTTTTTGATGGTAGAAAAGTATTGTGGCGGCTCTTGGGGGTGTCGGCCAATCAGATGGCTGCATGTCGTACGGTATTTGCATAAAGTTCTCTTGTGTGTTTATGGGGTCTATTTTGTAATTATTTGTGGTCTTTAAGATTTTGTATGTGTAATGATTGTTAGTTGTAGTCTAGTCTCTATGAGTTATTTTTAGTGTTTTAGTTAGTTACCGTTAATGTGTGTCTTAGTCAATTTAGTTAGTCTGGTCGTACTTTCATGCTGTAAAGCAGTGAGTGTTTGCTACTGCACTTTCCTTTTTTTTTAGTAAGAGAGCAGTAAAAGAGCATTTAGTAAGTAAATGTCTCATTTTTATTCTTTTCTCTGACACTACAATATGTAGCGAATATTAAAAAGATGTTGAAAACTTAAATAAACCATGTTAAACATAGATCATGTTCTTCTTGAGTGATTTACAAATTCAACTGAAGTACGGAACATCTGACACAAAACGTAATGCACATGTGCAGAATTGATTTGGGATCACGTCATTGGAAGCATGCAAAATTTGAACGATTCTGGGCCAGACTAGGGTGTTTGGCGCGTTTTTTTGTGTAAAAAAAAAAAAAAAAAAAGGTTGGGTGCTTTTTAGAGGGTCGGGCGGGGATGATCACCAATTCTTTTTTTCTACTTGGCCTTATAGCCAGAGTACTGATTTGGTATCAAGTATCGCGATACTACACTTCGTATCGAGACAGCCCTACTGACCGGTCATCCTGATCACGTGACAAGCTGGCTCGCGCTCTCTCTCGCCAGACTGGAGCTGACAGGACTGATGATATCAGTAGATATGTGCCAGGCTAACAGACCAATCAATTAACCAACATCACACGAAAATCGACCAAAACACAGACTAACAGAGGTCGTGGTAAGTTATAACACAGTTACACATTTCACCTGAAAACGACGGACCACCTGTCAGGTAAGGCTAATCCAGGCCTAGCTGAAGCGGTGCCAAAAGTAACCGACTCTGTTTTGTTTCAAAATTAGGACAAACCCTGTACCGAGATCACGTGACCTGGATAACCTTGTTCATTAGTTGTCATTATGCTGTGAAATGTAGGCTAATGCTGGAGAAGATCCGTTTTTTTGGGACAGGTGAGTTTTTGAGACCCAACAAGCCAAATGTAGGTTACAGCCCAGACAAACAGCTATATAAAGAGAGTGATCGTGCTGTATATCTTATCTAAAAGATTAGAAATGGAGACTCGGGACCCTTCAGTGAACTTCTGATCTGTTAAAGTCTCTGTTAAAGTGAACTGTCACTAAATCACTGACCAGATTCACGCCTACAGAGCTTTTAAACTTAGTTTTAAACTTTTAAACACCAGAAAGTTTCTGGAGACCTTTACAGCTGAACAACTCAAGGGTTAAACTCACCAAAGGAGCGATTTCTTGGCACCGCGACAGACCTACGGAGGCATCAGGTTCTGCTGTATTTCCACTGACATTTCTCCTCGATATCTCCTAATTTACCAGACCGAGCGCCCGAGCTCTGCCTGCGGACCACAGAGGAGAAGAAAGGCGGTCGATTAAAGCGCTGCTGTTCGCCGTAAACAGTGTGGCATATATGGCAGTTTTCTTCTCTGGTCCCGACGGTGGCTTGTTCTGGAAAGGGGAGGAGGACGCTCAGGACTTACTACGAAGCGAGTGGTACTGAACTCTACAGTGTGTACACACGTGACCCTCCCCCACCGCTCTCCTCTGTGCTCAGCCTGAGCGGTGAGGCCCGCCTGAGCTCCCGCGCTGTGATTGGACAGTCGGGGTGGAGGGAGGGCTGAGAGAGAGCAACACACACAGAACAGCACGGCCTCACTACACGAAAACACCTCACTGGATGGGCGATACCACTGATTTTCCTGTTGATCCGATATTCCTATATTACTATCCTGATACCAATACCAGTTAACAGGCATTTTTTGTTTGTATTTTTACAATGACATCAAGAACACGTAAACATCAAAATGTATGATAGTTATTTTAGCCAGTCTCATTACTCTTTTAAGTTAGCTTATTGTATTGTATCTCTCCTGTTTATAATAATACTTGTTTGCTGCTCTTACTGTACTTGTGTTGCTGTAATATACAGTGGATTCTCAGTTGTGGTCATTAATCCATTCTAAAGTGCCCGATGATACAATAACTGAAGCCATATTTCTCATAAGAAATAATGTAAATCCAATTAATAAGTTTCAGACACTCTGAAATATTAACAAAAATAATTTTATATAGAATAACTATAGTTTTACATACAGAACACAATGAGAAATAAATACAAAAGACTAATGAAATGGATAAATGAACATTTAACATCACTCTTACAGATTTACGCTCCGTTTTAGAGCATCCCAGTGTGTTTGTTTTCTACACCCATTGTCATACTTTGTTTTTGCACATTTTCAGGCGGTAGTGCTGTACGTCGTCGCTTTAGTGTGGCTGTTTTAGTTTGTTTTCAGCATTAATGAGAAACAAAACCAGAGAAACAAAGCCTGAATGAACGATGGATGTGTGGGTGAGCAAGTGGGTGGATGCTTTTTTTTTTTTTTTTTTTTTGCAAAATTAGTAGAAACTATGCAGATGAACTATAACTGTGACAGACTTGCCCTGACAAAAGCTGAAGATAACCGCATTGTATTATAACCAGGCAAACCTAACCAAGGTTCCACTGTATATGACTTCCCCCCTGGGATTATTTAAACTATTTGACGTTATTTAAAAGCTTAAGAGTCTCTTTGTTTCATTGCAGAATCCAACATAAAAAAACATGTATGAATGCGTAAAATTGATTGATTTCAAAATAAAAATTTATATATGCTATTTTAACATTAAACTGTGATCAGGGATGATGTAGTTCATCGATTTTCAAAGAGAAACATTGGGATCAGAAATATCAATATTTCAGCATTAATCAGCACATCCATAGCAAAAAGTGGCTTCAGCTGCAGACACAAATGATCAGTACTAAAGACCCATCTGAATGTGAAATGTCTGGAAGTTGTTTGCATATAATTTCAGTGCTTTAGTCTGCTTTTCTCAGCTTTATAGAAATGGCTGCTGCAGCTTAGGCCTGTGATACACATTTGAAAAAAGGCAGATAAATATTTTCATTTCTAATCCGGTCTCTTACTAATATCAGACCAGCAGGACATACATTTGTGGAGTAGAAATACTGCTGGCAGTCCTGTTTATGATAGAGAATTATGTAACAGGATTAGGCTCCACCTTGGAACACAGTGAGTGGACACACACTAGAATCTGATGAGCTGGCTGGAAATTCTCACTGTTTATCCTAATGTATATTTTAGTCTCTGCCTGCTAATCATACTTTGCTTTTTGCAGCTTCAAATTAGTGCTAAGTCACTGCACAAACATTTTCTTGTATGGTATTGATTTTCCTATGTAGTGCATTTATTAATAGGCTTCAACGGTTTGCCCTCCAGAATTAAATCAATTGGGGGAAAAAGACGGGGTTGATATATTTACCCAAACATGAGTCTGTTTTTTTTTTTGTTCAGACTTTTTTTTGTAGTGACTGAAACAGTTTATGCTATTGAGTTTAGTTTTCTAAGAAGATTAAGGATTACAGAAGTAAGACCAGCTGTAAATACTTCTCTGTTTATGACCCACATTTGAAGCCCTGACCTAGAGCAGCATTTTGTAACAAGACAATGTCTATACTTACCATTGAGTGTGTCCTATTTGGACCATGGCCGTGACTTTATTTAAAAGAAAAAAATCAATACAAACCTGCATGTCAATAGTGCAACATTGCCTTAGTGTTGCACATTACACAACACAAAGGCAGTAATGCTGTATTCAGTAGCAAAGTCTGCATCCTATTCCATTTGCATTACGATTTCACATTTTTTATTACTTAGAAAGAACTAACAAACTTCTATTGACAACAATATAGCTTCTCTTTTGTAGGAGAATAATGACTTCAGTGTGGTTGGTCATGGAGGAAGAAAAACCCTGACTGATATAAAGTATGCTTTGACTCAACAGCAATGTGGGGCTCCCTTGAGGTGATTATCTAGTGGTTGTGGTTTTATGATGACTACTGCTCACAGTAGCTCTTTCCACTAACGGCTACCACCATTTCATTCTCAAGCTGTGGGGTGAGGCCATCTTTCTTGTATCCGACTGTTGTGCTTACAAGATCTCACAAAAATAGCAAAACATTTATTTTTAAATGATTTTTTCTAACATATAACAAACCATGTTAACATAAAAAGGTCATATTAAAGAGGACACGAAGAAGAAGCTTCCACCACCATCTTGATTTCCAGAAAATGCTGCTGGGAACACTGACTGGCTTGATGGCTATAACAACAGCAGACATTTTAGAATGTCCATGGCAACATGGCTGTAACCAGTAAGTAACCAGTAAATTGCAAGTGTATAATTATAGCATTGTAAAAAGAAAGTATAAAACCAGTGCAGTGTGGATTAGTTTTAATTGTGCTTCTTTTGAGAGCAATAGCTGTGTAGTTCAATGCATGAAGTGTTATTATTGCTTTTCATTTCCACAAGGAGCTCACAGTGACTCAAACACACCTTTGTGTCTATGAAAAGGACTTCAGCACAACAGGCTTTATGTAACAAAACACACTTTAAAGTTGAGCCTCCTTAAATCCCGACTCGGCCGCCCTACCTAGCAATCCTGCCAAGTAATTACAGGGCACAAGAATGGTGTAAGGCAGGTTGGAAGTGCAGGGAAGTCTCACAAAGAGATCATTTTCAGGATACTGCACCTTTAGAACTACTGCACAGAGTGTCTGCACTGTTTAGCATCTTAAACCGAACAGTGCAATACTGAGAATAGATATTGCAAAAGATGTTTTGTAGTGCTGAACGGTAACTAATGTTGCCTGATTCACTTTGAATAGTTTAAAGCAAACAGTACTTAATCAGTTTCTTGAGAAGAAATATTGGAAAGTGTTGTGATTGTTTCTGCATTAACTTTCATTATAACCTTATCCCATTGTTTTATAGATTATATAGGCTAAATTACATTGGACTTGTAATCTGTATGTTTAAGTGTGGACTGTGAAGGAGTGATGATGGGTAATGTGCTCATTCAAGAGCCATGTGTGTCCAATTATATGCTTTCTCTGCAATCAAGTGAGAGAAGTGTCTGCTTTGTAAAGCAGACAGTATTGAGAGAGTTCTTGCTTTGTTTCAGTGTTGGAGTCCAAGTTGATTTCATTTTGATGTTTATTTGGTTTGGACAGTTTAGGGTAGAGCGCTGGGATTTGACCAGATTTAGTATAGCGTATACAGTGCTGTAAAAAAGTATTTGCCCCTTACAGGTTTCTTGTGATTTTGAATATTTGTCACAGCTAAATGTTTCAGACTAAAACAAATCTGAATATCAGACAAAGATGACCTGAGTAAATACAAAAAGCAGTTTTAAAGTAATTATTTAATTTATTAAGGGGAAAAAATCTGTCCCAAAAAAACAAGGCTATAGGTAAAAAAATTGCTCCCCGATGAAATAACTGTGATTAACAATATTTATATAATATTTTTGGAAAGCTGAGTTCAATTTCTTTAGCCACACTCAGGCCTGATTACTGCTGGACCTGTAGAATCAAGAAATCACTTAAATAGACAGTCTGACAACATGAAGCAAGTTTAAAGATCTTAGAAAGCAACACATTATGTCCTGATCTGAAGAAATTCAAGAACAGATGAAAAACAAAGTCATTGACATCTATCAGACTGGCAAAGGTTACAAAACCATTTCCAGGATTGGCCAACCTGGTAAAATTACTACAAGAGTGCACTGATGACTCATCTAGGAGGTCACAAAAGAGTCCAGGACAATATCTAAAGCCCTGCAGGCCTCAGTTGCCTCAGTTAAGGGCAATGTTCATGATTCAACAATAAGAAAGAGACTGGGCAAAAATGGTATCCAAGGCTAAAACCACTGCTGACAAAAAAAATAACACAAAGGCCCGTCTCACATTTGCCAAAAACATCTTGATGATCCCTAAGACTTTTGGGAAAATATTCTGCTGATTTATTTTGGAAGGTGTGTGTCCCATTACATCTGGTGTAGAACTAACACAGGATTTCAGAAAAAGAACATCATACCAACAGTCAAACATGGTGGTGGTAGTGTGATGGTCTGGGGTTGCTTTGCTGCTTTAGGACTTGCATCACTTGCTGTAATTCATGGAACCATGAATTCTGCTCTCTACCAGAAAATCCAGAAGGAGAATGTCCGACCATCAGTTCGGGACCTTATGCTCAAGTGGACTTGGGTACTGCAGCAGGAAAATGATCCAAAGCACACCAACAAGTCCACCTCAGAATGGCTAAAAAGACAAACAAACAAAAAAAGTTTTGGAGTGGCCTAGTCAAAGTCCGGACTTAAATCCGAATGAGATTCTGTAGCGTGACCTTAAACAGGCCATTCATGCTTGAACACCCTCCAATGTGGCTGAATTAAAACAACTGCAAAGAAGAGTGGGCAAAAATTCCTCCACAGAGATGTGAAAGACTTACTGCCAGTTTTCACAAACGCTTGATTGCAGCTGTTGCTGCCAAGGGTCGCACAACCAGTTATTAGGTTTAGAGGCAATTACATTTTCACTTAGGGTCAGGTTGGTTTAGATAACTTTTGTAATACCTTGTTTGCTGCTAAGCATGTAATGCATCGTAGTAGTAAAGCGCGAGTGTTGCAGCAAGATCTTCAACACGCAATTAAATACGTACAGTAAGTTCAGATGAAATGTTTGGGATGGTTTCCCAATTTGACATTGCTTGTTTATTTGGCACTAAATACAGGATTGTCTGGCAGAACCTGTATCAGCTGTAATACAAAGTTTGAAGAGATGAATGATTATGACATACCACATCCCCCCTTCCCCCCCTTCGCCCTCACCAAAAAAAGAGAGGAGACAACTCACCAATGACATCATTTACTCAGAGGAGTGACTCAGAGTCGGAGGAGGGAGTGGCTTTTCATGAGTAATGTCTTTATAACAAGATGATTAAATGCTGCTCTTCCTACAGGCACATTAAGTTAATTGACAGAAATGAAAATGTGACAACTTTGAATTATACATATTACATATTATATAGAAGGACTGTGAACGCCTGTAAAAAAGAAGAAAGTTATGTTTTCAGGTACAAACAAGCTCTTTTTCTTTCTCCAGGTAGACCAGCATGGAAATTGCCCACAGCTCTTTCACTTCCTAGGAGCACTTCCCTATATTTCTAGTAAACAAAGCTGAGACATGTTCTTGCTCATTTAGGGGAAATGATCTCATCTGTTCACAGGAATGCTATATTGATGTAAGCCATATAAATATGCAGTGATAATATCTTTCTTAAAGTAGTGGGTGTAAATTGGGTGATGAATGTTATCTACCTTAAGTCTGGGAGGTACACATGTGGGTCGCTGTGTAGGAGTCTTACACTAGATAAAGAACAAACCTGCATGGCAATATCAGGATTATTCTGCTCTGAATATGCATGAATCAGGTTCACTCAGCAGAGATGCAGGTTTTATCATGAGGTCTGACTCTTGTTATGACTCCATTTACAGTATTGTTGGCTGAAAGTTTACTGTTCTTTATATTTTGCCTATAGCCTACCAGTAAATCTTATTTTTAGCTCTGTGTCTATGAATGAATGGTACTCTTAACTATAAGGAACTGGACCTGAGTGAAGACCAGTTAGGGATTTTTCTTGCTGTGTTTCCAGCAGACTGATTTGAGCAGATAGTCCTTTTTAGTGTCTCTCAAAGACTTTTCATGTTGTGGAACACCATTCTGATTGCTGTGCTTGGCCTTTTCTCTTCTGTCTGACGGAAATGAGAGGGAAGGATTGAGAGATACTGAAGGAGGAGCCTGTCGGCTAAATCACTGTTCATCCCCAATCAAGCTTTGAGATCTATTCTATTCCTGGAAACTGCAAATCGAGTTCAGTGAGGCTCTGGCCTGCTCTTACCTTCCTCTAAAGACAAGATCACACAGCACCATATGGCCCGACTAATGAAAGTTTTTAACCAATCCTTTGCACAAACTCTCACTCTTGCCTTCTTTGAAAGAGATGATCTACACTGCTACACTGAGAGGTGCGTTACTGAAATAAACACAAATGTTTTTCTAGCAATAGTCTTCCCACCCACAGCTCGCCTGGAGTTTATTTGGAGCGCACAGGTATTTCCTAAGGGAGTGAGATGAGACACAGTTCTGGCCTTTTGAGACTGCTGGGTTTCCTGTTTGGTGGAAAGAAATGGGCTGCTCGCTGACTGCAGCACTGTGTTTGTTCACGCAAGTGGGGAAATGGCGAAGGTTGTAGAATGGCGGACATCAAACACCCTCTTCAACAACGTCTGATCTGTGATAAGCTGTGCCGCGACACCAACACCCACTGTCACCCAGCAGCACACAAAGGCAGATCACTCCTCACATGCATCTAAAGCTCTTAGTCTCGGTATCTCACAATAAGCCCATTAGCATTGTGGCATAGATTAGACCCACAGACTGAGCAGCCAGGGCTAAGACCATGCCTAACTCTTCCCTACTCTTCCTCAACCTCTAACAAGATAAACAAGAAAGTGACCTCAAAATCCTCTGGGTTGTAATACTACACCAGACGTCTGTGCAATATTTTTATAATGAGTGCCTTGCAATTCATTGATATTGTCTTTAATAGCCTATTGTCTAATATTTTTACAAATTAACACTTGTAGGCAGATATTTGCTAGATTTTTTCCAGATATAATCACTGAAGATTTTTATTAGACCTTGCTGTGCATCATGCTCTGTTATCATTTTTTCTGATTCCAAAAAATTAAACCCTTTCTTTGTGGCTGCCCTAGCATTGCTATTGGTTAAGGTAGCGTAACTAGACTAAACTGCACAAAATGCCTGCGTGCATGTACTTACAGACCTGTACCGAGAGATGAAGAATGTGTACTTGGCCTGTTTTCACTTCAAAGTTTCAGAACGTCGATTTCCTTGGTACTGTTTTTCTTTTTTCATACAGTACTATGAACATCGCTGGTACCATGCTGAAGCAGGAGGCTTGTCAGACCAGTCTGCGTGAGCCTCAGGGACCATCATGACACGGCTGGCGTCTGCCAGACCAGGGTTGCAGGTGTGTGACTGCTCATGGGCGTGTGATTCTATTTCTGCTTATCATGAAGGCAGCAATCATTTGGGCGATGATGATGTTTGTTTTCTGGGGGTGGTTGTGGCATACAGAATGAATGAAGATAAAGACTATTCAGTCAAAGCTGAATTATGTTCCTTATAAAATATCAACACAAGTGGAGAACTGAATCCATTCGCAACTACAGCTTGTTAATTGTATTAAAATAATTAGCCTTCATAGTGTGAATTGGTTGTCTATATACCCAATGCGGTCTAAAACAAT
The DNA here is from genome assembly GCA_036984385.1 of Crenuchus spilurus. Taxonomy (NCBI): domain Eukaryota; kingdom Metazoa; phylum Chordata; class Actinopteri; order Characiformes; family Crenuchidae; genus Crenuchus; species Crenuchus spilurus. The sequence continues at coordinate 13,988 of BRDA01004187.1, read as the reverse complement.
TTGTTTTTGTTGGAACATGCTGGCTTCCCTGCTGGAGAGTTTACACAGTGAGACTCCACCTGGAAAATGTGAAATGGAAAATGACGACTTGATTCATGAGTTCATTGTGAATGACCATTCCTGCTGCTGGAGTTTTGTTCTTAGTCCACTGAGGAGTATGGCTAGCTTGCAGCAGACTGATAAGCATCTGTGCTGAGAACAAGCAAATGGCTAATCTTCTCCTCTAGGACACAAATGGGTATCTATTATTTTGGTATGAGGTAAACAAAGCTTCAAAGGCTTTAAAAGTGACTCTATATTAGAGTTCAATCAAGTAAAAAGGGTAGAGATGTAATTATAGTGGGGCTTCTGGGTAGAGCGAAGAGTAAACAATTGTGCTATAGTACTGATGGTGTAATTCATCATGAGGCCATTGGAGCTATGCACATGCACACATAACAACTTAAAACACACCCATACTCACTGCGCACTGATGTCACTACAGGCCCCTCTTCCACACACAACGCAATGGCGTGAATCCATGTATGCGTCATCCAACTTGGCTGTCGAGAAATCTTGCTTGCAAAGAGACATTCCTTATGTAAGTGAACCAGGCCGATAGCTCTCTGGCACGCGTATCCAAACTCAGATCCAGAGGCTGGGGGTATCTTTGGCTTACAGCAGTGAAGTTACACACAAAGGTTGGCAGCAGTGTGTGTCCACGGTTCTCTCTCTTCACTTCAGAGACTCATAGCCCCACGTCTAATGTAAAGCCTATAGGACTGACCTGCAGTCAACCCCATAAGTCAGACTTTTCAATTATATCCACCTCTGCTACCCCTTTTAGCCGTATTTTCATAGCTCACATTATATATATTTCCTTTTCCCCTCCTGAGGGTTTCTAATGGACAATTTTCTTCCTTTTCCAAATAGGAGGTGTTCAATTTGGGCTTAGAATAACATCCTGTTTTTGAGTGTGCAGGGATTCCTGGTTTGCCTTTGTTGTGAGTCACTTCTGTCTATTCTAGCACAGTTGAACTCCATTGTTTCACCCCTGGCTGCTGAGGCTACAGTGAGCAGTGTACACCTCACCACAGTCATTGTCACAATTATCACAGCTCTAGATGTCCCTGGGTTAAGTCCCATAAAACATTCAGAACTGCTTTCAGCTGGTCAGCATTTGCAGTTTTTATGAGGGCTGGTTTGGACAGGGGAGTCTACAGTAATCTGCTCGCACCTAATCCAGTTAAGAATTTATTGGGTTTAAGGCGGTTTTATTGTATGAGGTAAAACCTCTTGGTTTTGCTGATCCTTGGTGTTCATGCATTCACATGAACCTTCTCATGCAAGCTCTGTTCTGTATGAGCATACTTTGAGAGCATAAATATGCTACGAATAAACTATAGAAGAGTATGAGGCAGTTATTTTCACTCAATTCTGTCTAAAAGTGAATTGCAAAGCTTTATAACCTTTATAACACTGTATTTTGATTCTCCATTGGGAATGAGCTGTCAGCTTTAGTGTGTATCTGTGGCTGGAGAATGGTTCATTCAAGCATGGTAACCAAAAGACAGGTACTCTGTTGTTCTTCAAGGTTTGCTTTTTTTGGTTCAGCGTCAAAATGATCAATACTAGATATAAAAAGAGCAAAATCCTTTAAAATCCTTCCCCCACCTCAATGTGGTAGGTTTCCTAATAAATGTGATCAAAGCCTTGTTGGTGTGTGACTACATGTACATGACCTCCAGGATGACACTGTGCCCAGTCATCTGTGACAATTATTGTGACATTATGAATAATTACCAGAAAGGTTAATGAGTACTGTGTTTCAGTGATCATTGTTCAGAATTACTACTCATTTAATTTCTACTAAGCTCATTTTCCACTGACTTATCCTGTTTTGGAAATCTGAGCTTGGCGAGGAAACACACATTTTGACGCTGCTGAAAGTAGCAAACTGCAGCTTGTGTTATGATGTGGAAAATGAAGAAGCCAGTAGATGGAAAATTTAAGTACGAGGAGTCTTCTGATCCTTGGAGCTGATTGTTGGCTCACCTTGTGGAAGCAGCCTCGGCACATCCAGCACATAGCATGGATAGTCTCTGCACTCAGGTGCACATCAGACACAGGTCTGACTGGAATTCTGACTGTAGGCCCAATGCCCAGGCTCTACTATGAAAACACAGCGCATCCAGCAAACAGGCCAGTGGAGGTTCTCCAGTGCAAATAGAAGCTTGAAGGGAGTTGAGGGAGCAAGGGTTCAGAAACCCAATGCAAATAGCTCCCATATGTTCTCAGTGCACGTAAAGTAGAGGGCGTGAGTGAAAAAGCTGTAAATTTCACTCGACAAAGGTGGCATGTGTAATTATGTATGTGTGCATGTGTCTGGAAGGCTCTGCATATAATAAAGGTGTGTCACATTCGTTCTGAATCCATATGTGCATGGATATTAAATCATTTGCTATCTTATCATGCTCTCAAAGGCTACGTTATTGTGTGCAGCTGTGCCAAAGTGAAGTTTGGATGCCCCCCTGTTAGACTTGCCATAGCTATTTTTCACATGTTCACCTTTGGGAGTGATTGAACTTTAAAGCAGTGTGTGAGAGAACTGCAGCTTGTGGCTCAGTGTCTTCAGAAAAGCAGTTCAACTGAATCTGAGTGGATGACACTATAGGGGTCTTGCTATTTGATTCCTCTAGCCTCTCATCCTGCATTGATCTACTCAACATGACATTGCCTTCCCCATGATTTCACAGCAGTAAAACATTAGAGGGCCCATGACTGAACCCCTGCACAGGTGTAAGCCAAGATTATTCTGTACTTCAGTTCCACCAGATGCACAAGCACTGCTGGGTGAGTTTTCTGTCTGGCTTGGATGAGCAGATCTATGAAGAGGATTAGCAGGGCTGCGGCAGGAGGCCATCCAGAAGCAGCTGTCTGTCTCTGTGTTTCATAACAGTCCGTGTGTGCCAGCCTACCCTGGCTCTGACCCCTCCCCCTCCAACAACAACTCCACAGCAGGACCTCAAAAAGCCCCTCCGAACAGCTTGAAAGCTCTCGAGGAAACACAACCTCTCCCTTAAGTGGCCCGGGTGACGCCGACCATGCCGAGGGGTAGAACTCTAATGAAATGCCTGGAAGCAGATGTTCTGAGCCACACGCACCGCTATCCAAGATGAGCAAAACTCTGGCATCTGTTCATGGTCTGCTCCTTAATTAATTCATGACGCAACAAGCCCCTGAACCAAAATAGTCCTCAGGGACATGTGGAACGCAGTAAGCCTTTCAAAAAATGTTGATTTCGTAATTCACAAATGTTGCCTTTTTAATGGGCTTTGGGATAAGCACGACGAAGGATGTCGCAATGCAGAAACAGAAGAGATCTGTGTAGCAAAAAAAGAAGCATTTACTCACTGCTTCTTTGTTGCACATAGAGCCATTAGCTGGGCATGAGATAGCCTTGTTCTTGGCATGTCAGCAGGTGTGATCGTGTTTCAGTTCACCGGCAGTGCTGCTGGTGGCTTGTGGTGACAGCCCATATTTACTGAAAACAAAAGCTATAGACAAGCAGATCCTCTCATGGAAAAAACAAGATAGCTAAACCTTTACAACAGCAGTTTGGCCCTTGTAATTATGACATTTTTGTGTCTCCGCAAGATAAAGAACAGAGTGTCTCTTGTTAAATGAAGCTGATAGTATGGATTCTGATATGTTAGATAAGAGAGAATTCTATCAGTAAAGGGCTGAGAGTATTAAAAAATGAGTAAAGTAGTAAAAATGACTTAACTACTGAAGGTCATGAGGGATGTTTGTTCCTGCCACTGTATCTAATACTCACAGTGATGCCTTATGATGTTCATTTTGAGATTTCTCAAAAGGCATGCAGTACAGTGCCATTTTCTATAGAATTGGTGGATACAGACCACAATGTCCTTTTTAGTTCCTCTTAGAGGCCATTCAGAGTTAAAGTAGTTCTAGTTTTGTGCTTTATTTATACAAACTGTGGCTTCTAGCAAAAATTAAAAAATGCTACAGTAAAATGCCGCACATCTCCAGTTTCTGGTTATATTTGAAAGTATTTAATAATAATAATAATAATAATAATAATAATAATAATAATAATAATATTTAATAATTATTTAATAATAATAATAATATATAATATTTCTTATGCATGTTTACACTGGATATGCTAATATCAGTGTAAAACCCAATTTTATTTAAGTAGTACTGTTGAAATTCAGCTAAAAAGTATATTTCCATTTTCCCAAAACTGATGGCATAATTGCATAACATTGAGATATGTACTGAATTTGCAAGACACTATGTTAAATAAGTCATGTAATGTATCTATTTACCAGTTTACCTGACATTACTGATGAGAATTTGGCCCATCAGCACTGTATACATACATGCTTTTAAGCCCTCATAAGATTTAAGTGAAGGTCTTTCAGTCTGTTGTGCACAGGTCTGGCTCTCATTAAAAGCACTGAGGCCTGCTGGGTTCCTCTCGGCTTCTCTCTGACTTCCTGGCACACTGCCTACTCCCTGTGGCCTTGCATCCATAGGAGAGCTTGCCAAATATGTCTGTGTTCGTCTGTGTGTATGTATTCATCTATAAAAACGTCAAATGTTATTCGGTTTCCGAAAAAATGATAATGTTTTCAATAGCTCGCTGTCCTTTGGAAAACAGATGTAATTTTAGATGACATAGATATCTAAAATCCTGCATGAACTCTTCCCTCCACAATCAGCTGATGAGGCTGAGGCCCTTCATAAAAGCATGGTGTAATTGTGCAAGAGAGAAATTGTGCTGCTAATGCCTCACAAGACCATCCTGTGATGGTAGGGATATAGAACCGGCTTTAAACGCCCTGAACGCTGAACCATTGTGCATGCTTCTTTAGGCCTCCCAGCCTTGCAGCCCTTAGTGAAGTTGACTCAAATGTCACTGCATTGCTCTGGCACTTTACTGAGGAAGTCGTATGATCAATATCCTCTCTTCACCCTGGCACTATCAAACACCACGCTGACCTCAACTGTTGGAAGGTCTTTTCATTTTAAGCCATTTGCGCCAACCTAAATGCTGTTACCTGTATAGTTTACATTTGATGAGCCATTGTTTTTGCACAACACCTCTCAAAGGACAAAGTCTTAAGTCATCAGTGCATAGAACCTTCAGTTAATATATGAGCACAGCACTCTACTCCAAAAGCCTTTTCCTCCAGAAACAAAGCCAAGCTTTGTCTTCAGAACACATGAGCCAGGCAAAGCAAAGGCAAAAATGTGGTGTGATTTACTGCATATCATTTGTGTACAGAGCAGTAAACCTATTGTTATAAGCTTTATACATGTATAGGATAAATAGTTTATATCTGCAGTATGATGAAGAGAGGGGGGAAGGAGAAGTTGCTCTCTTTTGGCTGGGTTGTGTTTACATCCACATCTTTCAATTTAAAATCCATGGGAGTAACCGCATCCTCTTGAACAAACAACTGCAGAATGTAGACATGGAAGAAAATGATTATAGCTCATTATAGCTTGTGCCATTATAAGAACTAGATACTGCTGGCTGAGGAATATGAGCCCTTTATATGAATATACAGCTTGCTGCTCGAATAATGACTGCCTCTTAGACTGCCGGCGTGTGTTTTGTTAAGGAAATAAGGTCCGAGTCATCTAAGTGCAGTGGGAACTTTGATATGAGAGTCAATTACCTTCTGTGGTCCTATTGTGTTATGTCTTGTTAAATTGGCCAATTGTTAGGCTGCAGCGAGAGCTCTGCACTCTTAACAAGAATAGATGTGCCAACTGTATATTGATTTCACCTGTTTATTTAAAATAGCCCCGCGGTGCACTTCTCTACAGTACCTTGAAAATGAACCCAAACCAGGGCTCCTGTTAAAGGACCGAAGGACAGCGTAAAAGTGATTTTTTTTCCTGGATCCAGAAACATGGCTTTAGTGAGGTGTTTTACATACGCAGGAAATGAGTGGTGTCAGTGTCAGAGCATTTAAATGCAACTGTCTGTAGCGGCCATAAAGGGGGCATTAATGTGGAGGTAATGGCCTCTGTTGTGCGTGGGGCGCAGCTCTGATCAGCAGTTTCCTGATGTCAAGAAGTGTTTAGAACTGAAGTGAACCAACGCTGTGAAAACACCAGTGAATTCATCTGTTCTGAACACTTCATCCCTCCTTCTCCACTCTCTCTTTATTTGTATAACTTGCCTGTTGAAGAGATTAGATTTTTATATGCAAAGTTCCTATTCTTATGTTTTAACCATCACTTCATATGCACTGTTTTGAACTTCATGGAGGACTGGCGTAGTATAAAATTGCCCCCTTCCCTGCCTCCACATACAAGAAGTCTACACCTCTGATGCTGCCTGGCTCACCTTTGTCCCCAAAGACATTGCGTCCTTTTGTCTTCTTCCAGAGAAATTGGAAACGATAGTGTTGATCCTGGCTGTTTTGTTTTGTTTTGGCAATGACGCTGAGCTGCATTTCTAGCTCTAGGCTTGTGTGTGATTAAGTGTTCCTCTCTGCCTTTGGGCTGTTTGTGTTGGTCTGCATGGTCAGAGATGAAAAGCTCCAGCAGGCCAGGTCGAAGAGATGTCTCGTCAAGCTGAGTTGTAGGGCCTCCTTCTAAATGCAGTCTTAATGGAGCAGAAATATACCCCACAGCCCCCTCCCACTCAGCTTCTCAAGAACACCACCGGATTTGAGACGCCATGGGGCCGCTTGATCAGATAACACCAACACTGACGCACCATGTCCTGTCTACAGGCCTAACTCACAGTCAAATGCAAGGTGGCCACTCACAGATGCATACAAACACACAATACTTTTACAGCAGCTTCAGTCTAAATTACAGCCCAGCTAGGAATGCTTTTTCACCAGTATGAGACTATAGAGTGGAGGCATGAGCAGATTCTTTGGAATAACGGGTTTCTTGGGGTGATGTTATGTAAGTGCTACTGTGAATTCCCTAAAGAATCTTTCAACTAATTGCATTTAAAGAAGCATTTTTGAAAATGATCAGAAAATGTGAAGTATGTAAGCCTCCTACACCAGGGGTGTCAAACTCATTTTCACTGAGCGCCACATCAGCATAACGCTTGACCTCGAAGGGCCAGATGAACAGTATGAATAACAAAATGCAATATAATTTAAAATAAATGAAACTACACCTTATTATGTAGGTGTGGCACAACCAACATTTGACAGAAGCATCATTTTACAAAATAATGAGGTAATGCTGCCTGTCCTCGAACACACTCAAGTAGACCAGAGACTTTTCTTCTTTTGACATTATTTTATGTGACGGTATGTTATTTGTTTCTCCTTTACCTTAAAAACACTCACGGTTGCTATTGCTATCTGTTTCTGCCGGCAATTCTCCCCAAAACTACTACAACCACAAACTACAATACAGACCACTCGCTAACCAGAAGTTAAGAGGCACCACCTTGTGCACCGGGACAGTTAACTCCAACTGAAGATGCTGGGACGCACTTCAGACTTCACTGACACATTGAAAATATGACTACTGGTGAGATACTGTTGAAATGCATTATGGGAGATGTAGTTTACGGTCGTCGTGCGTTTTAAAGCAGCATACAGTAAACTTATTTTAAGGCAGTCATGTAGAAGCTCTTGCTGGCAACATAAAATGACATGGCGGACCACATTTGGCCCGCGGGCCTTGAGTTTGATACATGTGCTCTACACCAATCAATCCAAGCCGAAAACCATGAACGGGCCTTATGATTAAGTTTAAGATTAAGATGAACCAATTTGCCAATGTGATTTTTAACACAACAGAATTTGACCTCCGCATTTAACCCATTTGTGCAGTGAAACACACACACACACACATTAGGCTGTGAGAATTTGTGCCCGAAGCGGTGGGCAGCCCGCTTCCACCAAAACATCCACCGGCGCCCGGGGAGCAGTTAGTGGGTTAGGTGCCTTGCTCAAGGGCACTTCAGTCATGTCCTGTCTGTGGATTGAACCGGTGACCTTCTGGTCACAAGACCAGATCCTTATCACTAGACCATGGCTGCCCGCTGAGGGTGAGGACTACAACTCATTAGCTGACAAAGTGTCTTTAAACCATTTTAGACAGACAGTCATTACGAAAAAGAAATGTTTACTGCAATAACCCATGACATCTATCAGATAAGACTGGGTAACATGTCTCAAACAGAAAAGTATATTTCCAGACACATGTTTTTGTTTCAAATCAAGAACAGAGAAATGCAGAAGGTCTGCCCAAAAATCCTTTGCCATTACCCAAACCTGGCTTCAGTCCATCTGGCTGTGTATTCAAAGGTGTTGCCTTTTGGCACACTATCACATACTTTTCCAGCCTCACCTGTTGCTGTCAAAATGAATTAGATTCCTCCTGAATAAATTCTATCCTTTTTCGCATCTTCAGGGTATGTAGATTCACTACAATAGTCCATTTCTGTGCTCTTAAAAAGGAATAATCAAGATCAGAGCGTTGGACATTGATGATATCCTCCAGGTGATTCTGCATAGGTAATACCTCATGTATGGCTGTAATAAACTGATGTAGTTAACCTATGCTCACATAATAAACAGATTTAGAGATAGATGTGGTGACTTTGTGACTTTTCTGAAAGAACTTGTTTTGTTTTTTCTGAGTTGTACTTCCTGTGATCAAGACGATATTGCATGTAACCTGCAAGTTTGCTCTTTTGGTTCTAGAGCACTGCATGAATACCCCAGTTTCTATGAAGATTGCTATCAGTGATGGCTTTCATTTTCTCAACAGTCTCATCATATCTAACCCACCGGGGCATTTTTATGAGGAATCTGCTCCTGTATGAACTTGCATGCACATTGTGGTGCACCAAAATGAGGGCAGTCAAGCAGCCGACATTTTACCACCCATTAGCGTGTTACCAGAAAGCAAGAAATCCACCATATGGCTCCACAGTCGTATCATGTGTCGTGTTTACATAGCGCACACTTAAAGCCATTAGTTCTGAAATGGCTCAGACACAGAAGAGGAACAACGTCACTTCATGAATTTGGGGGAGTAAATCATTTCCAGTCCAGTTCAGCATCATTTGCTTTCTATATGTCTTCTATAACAGCCGATGACCGCGGGAAATGTACACAATAAAGCATCAGTCATGCATTAAGAAAACAAGCTCGGTTTTAAGTAGAGTTAACCACAATACACAGCATTATTTATTTATTATTTGGTGGAATAAAGCAAGAGCAACAATAGCATAATAATATAATGGTACACCTATTATACTATAATAGTAGCTCTTTCTGGCAACAGTTTCTTTGTAAGCACAGACACTCCTACCCTGCATGTTCTTGAGGGAAATGTCTTAAACATTTTCCCCACTTCATCATCCATTTTCTGGTTTGCAATAAACCTGTCCTCTGGCCTCTCATCAGTTGTTTTCTCTGAATGGCTACTCAGACTTTTTGGACAGACACAGAACTGGTGAGAACCTTTCTTTTTTCCCTATATTTCTATGTCTACTTTTTATACATTGTTGCACTAACTTCTATATGTTGTTTCTCCCCTTGCTGCTGTGACAATTTAAATTCCCCCCCTGTGGGATAATAAAAGGTTATCTTATCTTTGGGATTACTTGGATTTCTGCATAAATTGGTCATTAAAATGTGTTCTGATCTTCATCTAAGTCACAACAATAGACAAACACAGTCTGCTTAGACTAATACTGCGTAAAAAGATATGTTTTCATGTTTATTGAACACAACATGTAAACATTCACAATACATGGTAAAAAAAAAAAGTATGTGAACCTCTAGGCTAATGACTTCTCCAAGAGCTAATTGGAGCCAGGAGTCAACCAACCTGGAGCCAATCAATGTAATGAGATTGAATGTGTTGGTTAAAGCTGCCCTGCCCTATAAAAACCCACACCAGTTTTGAGTTAGCTGTTCTCAAGAAGCATTGCCTGATGTGAACCGTGCCTCACATAAAAGAGCTCTTAGAAGACCTACGTTCAAGAATTGTTGACTTGCATGAAGTTGGAAAGGGTTACAAAAGTACAGTGGTACCCCTACTTCCAAGCATCCCCACTAACGAGTATTCCAGGTAACGAGTCGAGATCTCGGAATATTTTTGTTCCAGGTAATGAATAAAATTCCAAGTAATGAGTAGCGTAAATTAGTTGAAGTATGCCAACCCTTAGTGGTGCGGCAGTTGTAGCATCTCCTAGATGCTAGCGTAGAAGAGGTCAGTCATTACCTTTGACCGCTGTCCAGTGAAAGTGAAAGTGCTAGTGAAAACGACGCAAAAAAAGCAAAAGGTAGTGAACAAGAAAGTTAGATAAATTTTACTTTTCATATAAGTGTAACCATGCCATACACATACGCCCGTCCTCCTGTCCTCCTTAGCCACCAGGATACATGAGCACCGTCATCGTCTCCACAAAGGTAAAGGGCTATCATTCTATTATCATATTCATCATTATCATTCTATTTAATATTATTTGTTACTTTTTAACTATAAAATTCCTTTTCATGTGTTTTATAAAAAAAAAAAACCCATATAAACACATTATTTAGCATATTAAAGTATACTGTATATTGGCCGGCTGACACGGATTAATCAGTTTTATATGTATTCTTATGGGGAAAATGCATCCAGCTAACGAGCAAACCAGCTAACGAGCTCAGCTCCTGCATGGATTAAACTCATAAGTAGGGTTACTACTGTATATCTAAAAGTCCTGTAAAGATGACTGCAAGAGCACAGTCTTAACAGAATTATCTTTGAGCTAAGATCCATTCAGGAAACCCAGCACTGGTTGCTTTAAATGATTGATTTAATTGAAGCTACTAGTACTAGTAGTAAATGACAATAAACACATAGGTTAAGTCACCTGAACCACATTACTCAATCCAACTCAACTCTGTTTAAAAAGATAAAAAAATATCTAAAATGGAAACTTTTTTCTTAACAATGTAAACATACACGTTCATAATCAACTCTTATTGTAAGCTACAGTAACAAGCATGATGTGTTCACACAATGTAAAGAAAAGCTGTGAACATAAATGATGCAGAAAAATAACAAATTGAGATACAAGGTTCTCAACTGGCAGACATATTTTACTTAAAAACGTTTTTTGTCCTTATTATGCCCTTATTTCAGTTATTTGATGCCACACTATGTTTAGTACCTGCTTTTTGAAGAATCCACTACTAGCTCTTTGTAACCCTTTATATAAACGTAAACGTCAAAGTCTTTGAGTCATCTTGAGCCAAACAGTTAACTCATTCATAAGAGAAACACAGAGAACATGCCATACATGTCAAAGTTATTGAGGAGGTGTGCATGAAAGAGAGAGAGAGCAATAGAGAGAGCAAGCGAGCGCACATCAGTGTATTAGTAGGTGCAGTGCGCTGATCTTTTCACTAATGGATCTGGGCCAGATTAATCATTAGCTACGTTCTTCTGCACGGTCTCCTCTCACAGTGCTCGACCCTTTCCCTTGTCTTCTCTCCGAGCCAAAGAAAACAGCACAGCAGAAACCTGCAGGCCTCACAAATCGAAACTTCCAAATGCTCGCGTCCATCTTTGCACACCATTTAACTCTAAGTCTCAGTGGGGCTCCTGTGTTGTTTGAGTGCCTTCATGTCGTCAAGAGTTTGGAGCCTGTCTAAATTCACAGCCGTTATCAGGAACTAAGCTGTCAACCTGAACGGCTGTGAGCTAAAGTACGTGTTAATGTTGTGTTTTCAGTCTGTTGACTGCTGACTGCTGTACCGTGAGGAATGATGTTACTGTAACTGTAGTAAAGTTTCAGATGTGTAGTGAGCAGTGCATAATAGTGTGATTGATGGTTTCACATGTGTGTGGGCTTACTTACATTTCAGGATTTTGTAGGTAAGCCACATGCACACAAGGCTAACCTAGTTTTCTCCAGTCATAATGTGCAGTTTTACAAAAGTACCATCCAAAATCTCTAATCATGAGATTATCAAAATGTGGTTACACTTGAATTGTCTGTTACATAACTTCTATCTAGGTATGGACATTGGTTCTTAACTCTGGTAGGATTTCAGTTTAAGGGTATTTGAACTCTAACCTGTGTGCTAGAACAGGATACTGTTTTCTGAGTCAATAACAAAGCACATATGTAAGTCAATCTGGACTTTAAGAGTGTCTGAATGTAAATTTAAATGTCTAATTTTAAAAAAGTAAAGGACAAAACAAACATCTCTATAACTTTGCTAATATAGTGCCTTTCACATGTGAGTGCAGATCAAAGTGCATTAAAAACAGCATTAGAGAGCAACTGAACATAAAAACACTGAACAAGGAAGGGAAACTAATGTATAGTAATTAAAATAAAAATGGAATTTGATTGTAAATTAAACATCATTAATGATAATGATGAGTAAACAGTAAAACAAAGAAATGCAGTGAAGTATTTTAAAAGGATATAACATCAAATTAATAAGAAATAAAAAATAAGAATAACAGTTTGTGGAAAGTTAAAGCTGAGTGTTTGAAGGACTTTCAGCACTGTCATGAGAAAAAAGTCACATTTCTCAGGTCATAACTTTAACCAAGAAGATATATGTACTTAATATGAATGTAACTTAATGTAGTGAGATGTCATTGCTATTATGGACTGTTTCTATTGGTTTACTCCTCACACAATGTTCACAATATGTAGAAAACAGGGAAAGTAATGATCAGTATAGGAGAAATGTTCAGCCTCACATCCTGATTAAAAATTAAACCTCTCTCTCTCTCTCTCTCTCTCTCTCTCTCTCTCTCTCTCTCTCTCTCTCTCTCTCTCTCTCTCTCTCTCTCTCTGTCTCTCACTCTCTCTCTTTGTGTGTGTGTGTGTGTGTGTGTGTGTGGCCTGAGTTTCTGTACTCAAGCCCCAATATGGGCCTCTTCTACTCTGAGGCCCATCTAATCTCCATTGTTCCTCTGGTGTCTGCTCACGAAGAGAACTATCCATATAAGCGCACACACGTGCACACACACACACACACACACACACAAGCTTTCATCTCACAGTAAACACACGCTCATGTTTCTTGCTAAACATGCCACTGTAGATATCTCTCCAGCATTTCACACAGAAACAAAAACTAAACTGCTGCTGTAATTACTCTTACATACTGAACTACAATAAAGCCAGCTGCGTAGAGCCCAGCATGAAGATCAGCCTTCCACTGAGGTCTCTGAGCATTAGGCAGTGTTTTACACTCATGCTCTGCTGAGGAAGCTGCCTGCTTTTGGGTGACTAGTTTTATGAGGGTGCTCCAGTCACTGAAGCAGTGAGTTTGGCATTAGTTTGATGATCAGCCTGTTTTTCTTCACTGAAAGTGCTTTCTGTTGGCATGGATTTAAACTCAGGCTGAAAACAAGACTGGTCCTGAAATGGAAAAAGCATATGAGTTATCAAATGCTTATCTTATTCAAATGTATCAGCATGGTTTATCAGTGAAGACATAAAACAGTGTGTGTATGCATAACTCTGTTGTAATGAGTGTATGTATATCACTGTTCATTGTGTGGATATGATAAATATTTTAACTGGATAAACGGTTTAATCTGATAATTAAAGTAATACACACATGTATCACATTACTGTAAGAGTACGATCTGTTCTGATTGGCTGGCTTTTATGATGTATCATAGATGTTTGGCCTGGAACAGTCCTTAAAGAGGGAGTTCACCTCGTTTCACATTTGATCTATGCACACAACTGTAAAAAAATTTTTTCCTGAAAAAATATATTTTTTAAAAACATAGAAAAAAAGGTTTGTTGTTGTGGGCTGTGCAATATTTCTCTTGAATATCACTCCAGAGTATTTTATGTATTTGATTTTCCTTAAAATGTATATCAAATTACCGTCAATTATTATCAAATGCATTACCGTCTGGTTTGGGAACTGCACCATCGCGGATCGCAAGTCCCTACAGCGGATAGTGAGGACAGCCGAGAAGATTATTGGAGTCTCTCT